>BLSH010151895.1:423276-433881 GCA_018402905.1 Glandirana rugosa | reverse complement strand
GTCAAATACAGGACCATTCTGGAAGGAAACCTGATGGAGTCTGCAAAAGACCTGAGACTGGGACAGAGATTTGTCTTCCAACAAGACAATGATCCAAAACAAAGCAAAATCTACAATGGAATGGTTCACAAATAAACATATCCAGGTGTTAGAATGACCAAGTCAAAGTCCAGACCTGAATCCAATCGAGAATCTGTGGAAAGAACTGAAAACTGCTGTTCACAAACGCTCTCCATCCAACCTCACTGAACTCGAGCTGTTTTGCAAGGAGGAATGGGCAAAAATTTCAGTCTCTCGATGTGCAAAACTGATAGAGACATACCCCAAGCGACTTACAGCTGTAATTGCAGCAAAAGGTGGCGCTACAAAGTATTAACTTAAGGGGGCTGAATAATTTTGCACGCCCAATTTTTCAGTTTTTTATTTGTTAAAAAAGTTTGAAATATCCAATAAATTTCGTTCCACTTCACGATTGTGTCCCGCTTGTTGTTGATTCTTCACAAAAAATTACAGTTTTATATCTTTATGTTTGAAGCCTGAAATGTGGCAAAAGGTCGCAAAGTTCAAAGGGGCCGAATACTTTCGCAAGGCACTGTATATTGGTGTTGGGACTAGATCCACTATATGGACTATTATGAATTTATGAAAGATCTGCCAATATTGGTTGAATGTCTAAATCACCTAATTTGCAGATACTATTTGTTACATGTCACTTTATACAAGAAAAAAAAATGTATTACCATTTAAAGATATATGAAGTGGTATTGTATTGGCAATATGATTATATATCATTATTACATGTATTAGTATATATTCAAATAATGCACTGTTTGTGCCATACCTTTACACTTGACACTTTATAATACTAGCGGGTTTGTTTCACCCCATCCAAAGGGGCAGCAATCATAACTTGTCACCAATCTAAGCGCCACCACTTCCCTTAAACATTATGGACCATTACTGATCAAGCTATACAAGAATGCTCCGTTAAAAAAAAAAAAAAAAAAAAAAAAAAAAAAAAAAAAAGGGACAATACTCATTTTTGTGATACTCTGCAAAATGATTAATGCAGTATTTATTGGCCGTTAAAGCTTTCCCAATAGATATGGCATGTGAAGAATCGATCAGATTTGGTCATTTTTTCTAAGAATTTGCACATGAGAGGCATCTGTTTTTGTCAAGCAAATGAAACCTGAGTTACCAGCTGATAATGGCCATATTTGCCACTTCTACATGCAAATAACATTGAACTGAGAATTTGAAACATTTTCTGCAGTTGACAAAATATTGTAAACTAGGTTTTCTTTCAAAATTCCATGACAGCATACTCACATCAATTGTTTTTAACTCCTCTAAGCTTTCAACTGTTCGGATTGGATCACTTTTTTGTTGCCGGATATAGTCTGCAATTGCTGTCACAGAACGCTGACCTCTATACTCTCTTTTCATCATCATTCCATTTCTGAATAACTTTAAAGTGGGGTATTTGCTTATTCTATATCTTTGTGCAATATCCGCTAAAAAGAGAGTAAAATTAACATTAGGAAAAAACAGGAGACATTTTGTAATAAAAGGCACATATACCTAGACACATGGATTTAGAATGCATTAGAACACATACATTAGAAATGTACACAAACAGCTTTAATAATGATGAGCATTAAGGCATAAATAAGATCAGCGAGTGTGATCCACTATTACTGTGCCTTTAGAAGAGGATAGCCAGTAGATATTTCTTGGTTGCTGTCTGGGGTCCAAAGAAGAGGAGGCATAGAGTGCAAGTCTAGAAGTCTCTCTCAAAAAGAGTTGGCAGATGCACAGCGGTGCCCAATGCAATAACACCACCCTCTGAAAAAACACCCAAATGGCACCAAAGTGCTATGAACCCAAGCTCATCGTGGACTGCAAAAAAAAAAAAAAAAATGCAGGACTGAAGGGGTGGAAGACAGTACTATCTTCTCTCCCAAAAGGGAAAAAAGTAGCAGGCACTCTGGTAATAAAATGTTTCAAGGGTTTCCACCATATACTCACCACATCAGCATAAGGAATAAGGCGGATTTATCCAATTAACGTCCACAGTGGGCATACTCCTACAGGGGTCATCACAGACTGGGCTCTGCACCAGGTAGACCATTGCTCTGCACGTGTAAAGCTCCCTGGGGCTAACTCCACATGCTGCACTACATGTCAAAGGGAGCTCACACAGCAGAATCCAGTGCCTTATAATCGATTGATTGGTAGTACTTTGACCAAGAGGGATGTCCATCAAGGTAGAGCCTCAATGCACGTGGAATTATAGCACTAGCTTCTTTGGCAACACCTTCTCTCTCCTAGATGTTAGATGAACCTCTATTGCGTCTGATGGTATAACTGGTGGATTTTAACTAAACTCCAAGCAACAGAAGTGCCTGCTAATTGGTAGTATGTATCAAGTTCCAGCAGATTGCACGGTCCATGCACACAGAATTATGCAGTTTGTATGCCAAAAGTAGGAGCTACAACTATAGCAGTGGTTTATAAGCAAGACAGACAATGCTAGCCAGCAAGTTCATAAAGTAAACACAGTTCATAATTTAATTATGCTGAAGTGAAGAGTTAGAAACCAGTGTATGGCCAGCTTAATTCTCCTTAAAGCAATTGATGCCAGATGCTATTCCTAGCCTGAAAAATTTGGACTGGCAATTGAGAGTGAATGAATGGTAGAGATATGGAGAGTATGGTCTGGACAACAGATGGTGATTTCTTTGACAACATTGTAATTTTTAATTTGATGGAAGTCAGTAGATTTTTTTTAATCAATCTATTGTGCCACTTTTTTTTCCCATTTTTTGATACTAATAAAAGAATTTGCTATACCACACATGTTCCATTATATAACCTCTGTTACGTGTGACCGTTATGGTCAGTTTTTTTGTAGATCAAGTGAAAGCGCTCCTACAATCAGAGGATCTACTGGGATGGCTAGTGGATCCTTTGGACCTGAAGGCAAAGCTGCTTAGTTTGTTGTAGAACCTGGAATCCAGGAGGTCTGTCCTAATTCCTCCACCTGTGACAGGTCTTGAAACACCTTAGGGTGAGGAGACCATTCTCTGAATTCCAGACAATGATGACTGAGAAAGTCTGCCTGACAATTTTCCATGCCTTGGACTTGGCTGGAATGTATCATTCTGCCCAAAACAGGATCTGATTCTTTTTGTGTTGTGATACTTCTGGTACCTTCCTGACAAGCCACTGCAGTGGCATGGTCCGATTGGATCATGGTCAGATGCAATCAAGGGGTCCAACGTTGATGGGGTAACCAAGTTGCTCTGAGCTGAAGGATACTGATCAGGTGAAGAGTTCCCTTTGAAGACCAAGTTCCTTGCATAGAGAGAGTATTGAGAAATCCTCCACATCCCAACAGGCTTGGTGACTGCAGTTAGAGCCTTCCAAACCGAACGATAATGTTTTCCGTTAATCCATTGCTGGACTTGTGATCTACTAGGCCAGAGTAAGCATGGTTTTGTGGGTAAGGTGTATGCGATGGCCAAGAGACTTAAAGCGGCTTGTCCCATGCTGCCAGAATGTTAAGTTGAAATTAATGGTCAGTAGTGAAGATGGGCACATTTTTTTAAAAGAAAGAAAGAAGCCACCAGTTCTTCCTCTTTGAAAGAAGCCACCACTAAGCCCAAATTCCTCATAAAAAAAAAAGAGAAGAAGAAAATCCTTGAACGCAGTCTTTAGTACTAGACACAGACACTACACTGAATGCAGCAGTTCCAGTGCTGGCTTCTAGAGATTTAAGATACATTCAAACCTCTGTAGGGTCTTGACAATTTGTTGGACATTAACTGATGGAGCCTGTGCCAACTGACCCCGCAGGATGACATCCAGATACCCCACTATAGGGATGTCCTGATCTAAACCGAGCAAGAAAAGGTGGCTAGCCCCCATGATGATGACCTGAGGTGCAGTGGACAGACCAAAGTGAAGATCAACTAAATTGGTAATGTTCTGTGCACACTGCAAAGTGCAGGTAGCGTTGATGAGTTTAAAAAAATTGGGACATTCAAGTAGACATCCTTAATGTCGAAGGAGGCCAGCAATGACTGACGTGGCAGATTTCTGAATTTTTGTACCAGGAGGAAGGTGCTGCAAACCTTTATACACAGCATGGGGTGGATGCTCTTTTGGCGTTGGGAACAGTGAACAGGTTTGAATAGAAACCCTTAAACCTTTCCAGGACAATGGCTACGCCCCCTTGAGCGTAGCCTGGATGTTCCCTAGTCTTTGTGGGGACACTAGCAAGCTTAACCACAGGGCCATTAGGCATGAGCTCCTGTTGTTGGAGGGCAGAAGAATCCATTCAGATATATCCAGGATCCAGAGACATATCCTTGGACCATACAGCTAAGGTCTGGCATATGGACATGGCAGCAGTGGCATGTTGTAGGACAGGGCCTGCAAGGGATAATGCCTTAGAAAGTGCTTCCAGCCAGGGACAGTCTTGATCTTACGGTCACAGGGAGGAGAACAGGGGGAGCCACCCTGAACAAAAGTTTTACTCAAAGAGAGGGAATCAAATGGCTGGGGCAAAATAGCAAGAGCAGAGACCTGACCCTTAATACTGTGGCGCTTAGGCAAAATGCTGGTCCAAACCCAGCTATAGGAGGCAAAGGATTTGTTCTACAGACAATTTCCTGGGGTGAAAGACTAGCACCAAGCAAAGTATACCTTCCACATACAGTGACAGACCTCCTGGCTTTTTAAAATACGGGAACAACTGATTCAGACACACCCATCCCCCAGAACCTGGGTTTCAACAGCCACTGTTAAAGTGATCATGAATTAGAATGGTAAATTGGCACTTCAGGGGAGCCAGAAAGATCTGGAAGAACCCACAGAGTGCCTGCCAGGAATCTCCAGAATGCCTTCAATCTTAATCCTGCAAAGCCGGTGGAGAATGCGTTTCAGGAGTCAGGGTATACTGATCCCACCTTGTGGACAGGAAGTCCACATCCGACATGCCCCACCTGCGGCATATATCCTAGAACATTTCTGGGTGTTGGAACCAGTTCTCTGGGTACAGATTTACCAGCTGAGGATGTCTGTCTGTCAACTGTCCACGCTTAGGAAGGAAATGGCAGACAAATCTGGAACCTGTAGTTCTGCCCAGGACAGGATGCTGTCAACTGTTCTTGCTGCAAGACTTCTGGTTCCTCCCTGATGGTTAATGTTCGTCCCTGCTGTGGTGATGTCTTACTAAATTTAGATTGGAAGAATCTTCAGCCAGAAGGTCCAAGGATAACAAAATAGCCCAAAGTTCCATTATGTTGGTCAGGGGAGGAGATTACTCTGATGCCCAATTCCCCTGCATCAACAGGGTAACCCAAGACTCCTCCCCAGCCCGACAGGCTGCCATCCATTTGGAGTATTAACGCAAAACATAAGAAGGAGGGGCTTTCATATTAAAAACTGAATTCCGGAGCCACACAGTCAGGGACAACGGTTTCCACAGTGCCAGAAAAAATGGTATTGTCCAACAAGTTGACTAACTTGTCCCACTACAACAGTGGGATCTGGAGTGAGACTGGGCATATCAGATTGCCACAAAGGAGGCACAAAACAGTCTGGGAGAGGAGGAGAGTGAAGTTTAATTTTGGGGAAGAAAAGCTAGGACTAGTCTAGACTAGATATTCCAAATGATAGGACCATTCTAGCACTGATGGGGCAGACGTATTCTTTGAGTTTGTGAACCATGAACAGCTTGGAGTAAAAACCCTGAAACCGTTCTGCCACAGGAACTGGGTGAAATTACACCTTGTTGCAAAAAACAAGCAAACACAGGGGCTGCCTGGAGAGCTGCTATTTTTTGTGGAAATAGAAAAAGGTTGGAAGCGATAAACCTGGGAAGGGGCTGGGAGCACGACTCTAGCTTGTAGCTCCTGGAAACCAACTCCAGCACCTAAGTATCTAAGATGCAGGCTGTCTACCAGGTGCCCACAAAGACTAAACAGAAATCCCTCATTCTGAAAAGTAGAGAAATAGAAGTCGATTCGTCTGAGGACTTGGAACTCCAAGCTTTACAGGTGCACTGGGAGCCATGCATGGGTTTGGACTTGGAGCTGGCCAACATGAAGTAATGAAAAGGACATTTCTTAACTTACACTGAAAGGCGAGCCTTCCCAGACTGTTTGTCTTCCTTGGTTGTGGAAGATGGGTGGTCTTGCTGCCCAAGGCATCTCTGGTCATAGCATCCAGGGTAGACCTTTAGAGACATCCCTTGAAGTACATGCGGCGCAAACTTTTATTTAGTCAAAGTGTTCTCTGCATGTGGACTGACAGGAGAAAATTAGGAAATTAAACATAAAACCGCCAACAGCCCATCAACACTGTAGCTGAGAGATACATCGGTTTGTTCCCGATGAGCTATGACCAAAGCATCGGTCGCAATAGTAAATCAGGTTCTCTCTAATAGCTTTAGACCAGTCAGTGTCTGAAAAATAAAGGTCACAGCTAGGACAGGGTGAGGAGCAGGACTCACTAGGGAGAACAGAGCTCTGCCTTAAAACCATTTATCAGTGGGGTCCTTGAAAACAGGTGCGTCTTCCAACAGGATAGTCGTTACTTTAACCACTTGCTGACTAGGCCTTTTTCTGACACTTGTTTACAAGTAAAAATCTATTTTTTGCTGGAAAATTACTTAGAACCCCCAAACTTTTTTTTCAGCAGAGACCCCAGAGAATAGAAGGCAGTCATTGCAATTTTTTGTGCAGCGATCTTTCAAATGCAATTTTTTGGGAAAAAATACACTAAGAAATTTAAAGAAAAACACAAAAAATATGATATACACCCCAATTTTTTGTAGAATATGAAAGATGATGTTATGCCAATTTAATAGATACCAACCATGTCATGCATTAAAGTGGTTGTCAACCCGTGACAAACACTTTAACCTACAGGTAAGCCTATAATAAGGCTTACCTGTAGGTGCCCTGTAGATCTCCTAATCCTGCACAGTTTAGGATATACACAGTGTACTAGCATTGCCGATGTCATTCGGCACATGCACAGTGAAGAAATGGCCTCCGTGCCGTTTCTTCACCGAGATCATGCTGCGACTGGCGGCGCATGCGCAGGAGTGACGTCACGCGACTCCGGCCATTGACAGAGCCAGAGTCGTGGCCCCGGAAGGAAGAGGGGCTGAAGATGGACGCTGTCTGTACAGGAGACATTGCTGGACTTCTCAGGCTTTGTTTGCAGGCAAGTGACACATAATGGGCTACAGGTGGTCCCCGGGTTACAAACAAGATAGGGACTGTAGGTTTGTTCATAAGTCGAATTTGTTTGTAAGTGGGAACAGGTACATTTTTTAAGTGTAGCTTGAGCCAAAATAACTATTTTTAAGCTTTTTGGATAGCATAGGGAAGGGGTAACGTAAGGTTTGTTTTGCTGTCTATGGTTCTGTTCAGAAGATTTCACCTCGCTTCCTGTCCCAATGATAATTGGATTTTGAAATTTTTGGGTTGTTGTGGAAGCAAACCTTGGTGATAAAGCATCAGTGGAGACACCTTTTTCCCATAATAACTCTTACAGGAGTGAATTTCCCTTCCTAGGGGGAGATTTCCTCTCACTTCCTGCTGTCTCCCTCCGTTTGTAAGTAGGAGTCGTTTGTAAGTTGTATGTTTGTAACTAGGGGACCGCCTGTATTATGCGATGCATAGTAGCCCATTATGCTTCTACTTTGCAGGGGAATATAGAGGAAGTAAACCCCATTAGGGTTTACTTCCTCTTCAAATATCATCCCTACAGTAAAACATGGTGGTGGCAGCATCATGCTATGGGGATATTTTTCAACGGCAGGAACTGGCAGACTAATCAGGATCAAGGGAAAGATCAATGCGGCAATGTACCGAGACATTCTCGATGAAAACTTGCTCCAAAAGGACAATGACCTTAAGCACACAGACAAGGTAACAAAGAAATGGCTACGAGACAACTCTGTGAATGTCCTTGAGTGGCCCAGCCAGAGCCCAGACTTGAACCAGATTGAACATCTCTGGAGAGATCTGAAAATGGCTGTGCACCAACTCTCTCCATCGATCCTGATGGAGCTTGAGAGCTCGTGCAAAGAATGGGAGAAACTGTCCAAAATAGGTGTGCCAAACTTGTAGCATCATACTCAAAAAAAAGACTTGAGGCTGTATTTGGTGCCAAAGGTGCTTCAACAAAAGTATTGAGCAAATGTGTGTTTTTAAAAAAAAAAAAAAAATTAGCAAAGATTTCAAACAAACTTCTTTCACGTTGCCATTATAGGGTATTGTTTGTAGAATTTTGAAGAAAATAATGAATTTAATCAATTTTGGAATAAGGCTATAACACATCAAAATGTGGTAAAAGTGAAGCACTGTGAATACTTTCCAGATGCAATGTATTGCGTAGCTTTGGGTTTAATGAAAAGAGCCTGGGTTTGCACTGCTGTTGGACCTTCTAGAATTGACGATTTATGACCCAATTACATTTATTGCTTTAAAAAAAAAAAAAAAAAAAAAAAGTTTCATTTCAGGGATAAAAAGCTGTCATAGGAGGATCTCTACACTGCTCTTTATGTAAAGCACACTCAAGCTGTGGTAGGCAGTTTAACCACTTAAGGACCAGATCAGACGTTATACATCGGTACTTTGACATGAAATACCGTCGTTATGGCAGCAGATAGCTGCCATAACCCTGGTGTCCTCTTAACGGGCGGGCGGTCCTCTTTCTGATGAAAGTGGTCTCTGCAGTGGATTTTCTACAAGATCACCTTTATCGGTGGTGGGAGAGGTCCCCCCGCCACCCACAGCTTTCCGGTCGTCTCCGCCGCTTACCGGAGTCATCGGTAGCAGTAGAGACGATCTTCTTCCCTCACTAGCATGGAGCCGAGTGAGGGAAAGATGGCCCCCAGTCGGCTCCTTACCATTAGATGGTGGAAGCGACGTCAAACGTCACTTCCGCCCAATGGTGAAGGGGAAATTTGATTTTTTTGAAAAAAAAACAAACACACATTTCATTTATTGCATTTAAGTCTAAATGTGAAATCTGAGGTCTTTTTAACCCAGGATCTCACATTAAAGGGATGTTTACATTTTTTTAAAAAAGTTATTTTTTAAAAAGGACAGTGTAAAAATAAAACAAGAAAGAAAAAAAAAAGTTAAAGCGCCCCGTCCCGCCGAGCTCGCTCGCAGAAGCGAATGAATATGCAAATCGTTCCCGCATATGAAAACGGAGTTCAAACCACACATGTGAGATATGACCACAATTGTTATTGCGAGAGCAATAATTCTAGCACTAGACCTCCTCTAACTCAAAACTGGTAACCTGTAGAAATTTTTAAACGTTGCCAATAGAGATTTTTAAGTGCCAAAGTTTGTCGCCATTACACGAGCGAGCGCAATTTTGAAGCATGACATGTTGAGTATCAATTTACTCGGCGTAACATGATCTTTCACAATATAAAAAAAAATTGGGCGAACGTTACTTTTTTCTTATTATTCTTAGTATTGCAACGACCGCCATTTTAAAAAATCATAGAATATCACAGACAATTTTTAATACATGGTTATCATACAGTGAGCCACTTCAGTAAACTTCTCGGCAATGAACAGGCCTTTAAAGAAAGTGTATACAACCGATGATCTCTTCATGTGCTAGAATAGGAGGATTGGTGAGTGTTTCATACGTTCATTATTTGAACTGTCCCAATATAAAAGTATACAGTATTTGCATATAAAGCACAAACATAATGTTATGTCAGTTTTAAATTAACAGAACACACTTACAATGCTGATCACAATCCACTCTTGCAAAGACAACTTTACTTCTATCAGGATATTCTTCTTTAATTATGTTGGAAGCTTCTTCAAATATAGGGTGTAACATTTGACTGAATCTGCACCTGCCAAAAAAAAAAAGTTAAACAAAGTTAAGCCGCTTGGTTTCCACCATCAAGCTTAAATGTGGCATATAGTAAACATTTGAAAAAAATGTACTGTTTTGACTTGGTTGTACATGAAATGGGTAAATACACTAGACCTTTATTAGACAGTTATCTGAGAAATATGTAAAATGTATTGGTTATGCTGATTTATTCCTTTCACTTGTAAACAATGCCAACATGGAAGATATTTTTTAATCTCTCCGACTTTACACAAAACACTATGCTTGAAAGTTGCTGATTTAGATCAAGAAATACAAACTTGGAAAAACAAATACTTTAAGCCCAACTAAACTGACAAAGATGGATATTCAACAAGATGGATGTTTTGCAGCCTGACTTCTATCCTCCAAATAAGACCGTCCAGGGGCACTCTAAATGACCTGGTCAGAAACACTGTTCGGTTTCTAGTGAAACCCTCCCCCATATACCCCTAAATGCTAGCTGGACAGGGGTGTACGCTTGCCACAGCAAAAATGATGCCTCGTTCAGCGGGCAATACAGCCACGAAATGCAGCCTATTCAAGTGTAAAAGGCCACTCTGCAACTCTGTGTAATAAGCGTGGCTGCAGCACAGTGGTATGGCATTTACAGAAGTAATACATGCAGTGAGGAGGCAACAGACCGCTTTCTCCCCACCGGTCAAATATCTC
>BLSH010151895.1:384625-394645 GCA_018402905.1 Glandirana rugosa | reverse complement strand
TGAATCCGATTGAACATCTCTGCAGAGATCTGAAAATGGCTGTGCACCGATGGTCCCTATCCAACCTGATGGAGCTTGAGAGGTCCTGCAAAGAAGAATGGGAGAAACCAGACAAAAATAGGTGTGCCAAGCTTGTAGAATCATACTCAAAGACTGCAATTGGTGCCAAAGGCGCTTCAACAAAGTATTGAGCAAAGGCAGTGAATACTTATGTACACAGGATTTTTTTCCCTTTTTTTATTTTTTAATAAAAGTACAAAAATTTTAAAACAAACTTCTTTCACATTGTCATTATGGAGTATAGTTTGTAGAATTTTGAGGAAAATAAATAATTGAATCCATTTTGGAATAAGGCTGTAACACAATAAAATTTGGAAAAGTGAAGCGCTTTGAATACTTTCCAGATGCAATGTACTTGTATGAGAAAGTATCCTGTTCTCTTTTTTTTTTTTTTACAGTAAAAGGTTTTTTTATTAATTAAATCAGTCAAGAATCCAAATACACAGGTTACATGGCAAGATGGACAGGCAACAAATACACAGGTATCAGCAGCATTACAAATTAGTCAGCACCAAGGTGGAAAAAAAAAATAAAGGAAGATAGCTATTCTCTATTGCAATCAAGTAGTTATGAAGACAGGTAAGAAAAGCATACAAACTCCAGTACTAAATAGCTAGGAAGTGCAAAGTAAATCCCAACCCTCCATCTCCAGTAGGTCAGTGGGGAGGAGAAAAAAAAAAGGGGGGGGTTTGGGCGGTTAAGGAGTTCAGACCCCCTAGTAGCATTTCTCAATCCATCCATCCCATATTTTATGGAATTTGTGGGGGCAATTTCTGTTTTCATAAGTTAATCTATATAGGGGTAGGGCTTGGTTAACCGCTTGTACCCATGAGCCTTTGGTGGGGATTTCCCTGACTTTCCATCTAAGCAGGATCTCCCTTCGAGCGTAGAAGAGAGCATAGGCAATGCATAATTTAAGGTATCTATCCCCATCTACATCCTCAAGGTAACTCAGTAGCATGATCATAGGGTCTAGGGGCAAGTCCACCGCATTCACATCAGAGAGAGTCTCAGCCACATCCGTCCAGTACGCCCTCAGCCGAGGGCATGCCCAGACCATGTGGAGGAAATCTCCGACACCCGCCAGACAGCGAGTGCACTGCGGGCTCAGAGACGTGTATATGAAAGCCAGCCTCTGAGGAGTGTAGTAAGCCCTGTGTACACATTTTAGCTGGACAAACCTATCCCTGGCCGAGATCATGGTTGGAAAAAAGGTGGTCAAACAGTCCTCCCATTCCTCGTCACCCAAACCCGGGATATCTGCCCGCCACCTATCTCTCGACCTATTGGGTTTACTGTCATGTTCAACTGTAAGGTACAAGTAAATAGAAGATAGAGGCTTGCCCATTGTGCCAGACGTCAATAACATTTCGACGGAATCTGATTCCAAGATAATACGGTTTGGGAACTGGGCCTGGTAAGCGTGTGTGAGCTGCCAGTAACTGAAGAGGAAAGTGTGTGGGAGTGCAAATGTGTTCCTCAAATCTCGGAAGGGCACCAGTCTGCCATCCCTCACAATATGTTTCAAATTGACAGTACCCTTACGCGTCCAGGCAGCCGTGTCAGGGATCTGAGTAAAGTGTGATAAATTAGGATTACTCCAAAGTGGTGTATGTGGCGAGACAGTATTCTCCTTCTGGCATGATTTCCTAGCGCGTTCCCAAACCGTAATTGTCGCCTTCATTGGTCCCGTCAGCATGTGTGGGGCTCTTTTCCCTCTAAATACCAAATTTGACAGAGCAGCGTAGGAACCTGTGACTGCTGCTTCCAAGTTCACCGCGGGGTTAGATTTGGGCTGGGAGAACCACCATCGAACAGTCACAAGAACCGCCGCCCAATAGTATATCAAAAAATTAGGTAGGGCCAAACCTCCAGACAAAAGTGGCAGATATAGTATACATTTGGCCACTCTTGGCGTCTTCCCAGCCCAAATAAAGGTTACCACCAAGCTCTCAAGTCTCCAGAAAAGAGATATCGGGATATGAATCGGTGTGTTTCTGAAGAAGTATAAGAGTTGTGGTAGATACACCATTTTTACCAGGTTGGCCCGCCCAACCGGGGAGAGCGGAAGGGCCCTCCAGGCGGTACACTTTTTTGTAAACTGCGCAAGAACTGGGTGCAGGTTTTCCCCCACATATTCTGACAATTTAGCAGTGATTTTAATTCCTAAGTAGGTGAATTCACCCAGCCAACATAAGGGGGTAAGCGTATCCACCTGGGGGACCGATGGGTGTAGGGGGAACAGAATAGATTTGTCCCAATTAATGTGTATGCCGGAATAGGTGGGAAATTGTCAGAAAATTTCTAACGCCAAGCGTAGTGAGTTGTTCGCATCCACAAGGTATAGCAGGGCATCAGTGTATAAGGATAGTTTTTCAGTCAGGAGGCCCACTCTAATGCCAGTCATCGAGTTGGCCGAATGGAGCAAAATAGCCAAGGGCGAAAAGGCCGGGAGAGAGCGGGCACCACTGACGAGTGCCCCTTTCAAGAAGGAACGCCGCTGACAGGTTCCCATTCGTAGGAACCCGAGCTGTTGGGTGAGCATAAAGGAAACCCAGCCAGGTCAGGAAACGGGCCCAAATCCGAACCTGGCCAAAACCTCCCATAAATAACTCCACGGAGTCGAAGGCCTTCTCCGCATCAAGAGAGGTCACGACTCCGGGATTGTCAGAAGACGCCAGGGCTATGTGAGTGTGTAGTCTCCTTATGTTAATATCAGTCCCCCTCCCAGGCATAAAACCAGTCTGGTCCGGATGGACCAGGGCCGTTAGGACAGTATTAAGCCTGTTAGCCAAGACTTTGGCCAAGAGCTTTGCATCCACATTGAGCAGGGAGATAGGACGATATGATGAACACTGCGAGGGGTCTTTCCCTGGCTTTGGTACAACTACTATGACCGCTTCACTCATCGAGTCGGGCAACTCCTCCCGAGTCAAAGAGTGGGCCAGTGTGTTTTGAAGCCTGGGAGCTAGGTTCTCCTGATAGAACTTGTAATATTCAACCGGAATACCATCAGGGCCCGGTGTCTTTCCTGTCTGCATGGCTTTTATAGCTTTACAAATCTCCTCCGACGTGACAGGGGCGTCTAATTTATTGGCATAGGATACAGTCAGTCGGGGAATATCTACTGAGTCTAAGTATCTAACAAAGTCTTCTTTCTCATAAGCTACCCAGGAGCTATAGAGCGACTTGTAGTATTCCATGAAACAGCGGTTGACTTCATCAGGATCAGAGACTAGTGTGCCCCTATCGTCTTGGATTTGGGCTATAGATGTGCCCCCCGCCTGTTCCCGAGACAGCCAGGCCAGAAGACAGCCCGTACGTTTCCCTTGTTTAAAGATTCGCTGGGTTTGGTGAAGCAGTTTTTTTTGGGTCAATTCAGTCCGCAGCAAAAGTACTTGTTTTGTCAACGCCTGGAGGGTAGAGTAGTGGCCGGGGTCTTTCGTCCGGAGATAGAGGGCCTCCTGCCTAATTGAGTCGGCTTCGACTCTAGTGAGTTCCGCTTTACGTTCCTTACGAACTTTAGCAATAATGGACACATACTGACCTCTAGTATGTGCCTTAAAAGGCATCCCACACAATGTTGGGATCCGCCGATCCCTGATTGGTCTCCCAATATCCAGTCATCTCCACCTTGAACCTCGGTTCCACCTGCAGGTCCGAGATCCAATACCTGGACAGACGCCACAGGGAATCTACCTGAGCCCACTGGAGATCTAGGGTAAGTGAAAGTGGGGAATGGTCGGAGACACCTCTAGGAAGAATCTCGACCCCCTTCACTCTGTCTAAAACTGATCCTGTCATATAGGCAAGATCTATGCACGAGAACGCCCTATGCGTTGCTGAATGGCAAGTGAAGGCTTTGGTTGTGGGATGCCTCCAGCGCCAAGCGTCAGTGAGTCCATAAGTCCGGGCCCATGTGTCCAATCCCTGATGAGGATTATGGCCAGGGTTAAATCTATCCATCTCTGGATTCGGGACCAGATTAAAGTCTCCTAGCATTACAATTCTATCAGTCGGGAATTGCGCAGTTTTGGAGATAATCTGGTGAAGTAGTGATAATGAGGCTGGCGGCGGCACATACAGCCCAACAATAATCCAAGGTTGCCCCCATATCTGAGCATAAAGGATAACATACCTTCCACCTGGGTCCAGGACCAAGTCCAGGAGAGCAAACGGAAGGGACTCAAGTACCAGCACACTGACTCCCCCGGCAAGGTTCGAGTACGTGGAGTGGTAATGGTGGCCCACCCACGGCTTCTTCAGACTTAAGGTTCTGCACCCCACCAGATGAGTCTCCTGGAGCACACAAATGTGTGGGTTATGCTGTTTAATAAATTGGAACACCAGGGATCTTTTAAATCGGGGAGTTCAAGCCCCGGGTGTTCCAAGATAAGAGTTTAAGTGATGTCATACTCACTCCACATGGTCGAAACCCCACCCAGATTCTCCACCATCATTTTGAGACCAAGCTCCTGGGGGTCAGGATAGCACCATAAAATAGCATATATATTGTGTACATAATACCTGTTCAAGACATGTAACATCGTGTATAGTGACTTAAAATTAAAAAAACTGACAGCCCCAGAACTTGGGCCAACCAAAACAAACTTCCCCAACCCACCCGCCCCCTTAAAACTGAGGAGGGTCTGGATCCCTAACAAAACCAAAAATCACACCATAGTTGTGCATGGAGGCGCAAGAACCCAAAGGCACTCAGCCTGCACTGGAGCACTTTCAAGCCCAGTGCAGGCTGTAGTCCGGCTAGGATTACTTAGTTTGTTTCACCCGGAGCCCTGGGGGCACACAGCTTAAACCCTAGTTACTAAAGACTTATAACATACAGTATAACAAGGTTAGAACATCAGTCCCTGTGAGGAGACAAATACCCCCCCTCTCCACGACCCGAAGGATATATGTCACTGGCCATCCCAAGTTCTGAAAACCTTTTACATGGCAGCATGCATTCCAGCCCAAACACAATAGTTCACAATAAAGATATCCTCCTGTATCCCCCCATTCAGGTGGCATGGTCCCACATTGTTAAGTTATTTAACATCTCCCCCCAGCACCTCTCCCCCCTAGGAGCATAGACCTGTCTCCAGGAAAGTTGGTCAAAGAGACAGAGGAGAGGGAAAAGGGGGGGGGGGGGGGCGGTAGGGTCATCATCCAGGTGGGTGAAGTCGCCAGCGAAGGAGTCCAGGGGCCGCAGCGGGTAGGGGCACACTGAAGAGCAGGAGAGGCGAGGAAACTGGCACTGACACCACAGCGAATGTCCGACATCCACCCAGCATGGGCGACCTTACTGCGGCCGCTGGTAGCATATCTACAGCACTCTAATATCATAATCACGGCTGTGCGAGGAGTGGAGAGTTGAGACAATCCCCGCACCCTCCCATGCCATCCGTCACCCACTCGGTGGGACAGCAGAGTCAGGGGGGAGAAACAAGGGAGAGGGACCTCCCAGATGCTGGGAGAGGGTGCGAGGGAGCAAATGCAGACAGAGGCCGAATCATCAGACTCAAACAAACAGTCCATGGACCTTTCCTGATGACATTAGGGAAGGCAGCCACATAAATAGGAAGGTCGGTAGTAGCCAAACAGAAGTGATCAGTCTTTCCAGGAGGGGAGGAAGGAGGAGAGCAGGCGACATACCATCAAGTAGCAAGATTCCACAGGTTCTCAGCGGCGGAGCGATTCAGCCCATGTAGCAGCCTCGCTGGGTGATGTAAAGAACTGCACTTGTTCGCCGTCCTGTACCCTCAATCTTGCAGGGAACAGCATACTGTATCTAACGCCTTTTTGCCTGAGCATTGCTCTAACCTGGTCGAACGACTTCCTGAGTTTTTGTGTCTCGATTGAATAATCAGGAAAAAACATCAGTCTCGCGCCCTCATATCTGACCTCCTCCTGGGAGTGGGCGGCTCTAAGCACTGTATCCCTGTCCCTGTAGTGAAGGAATTTGAAGATAAAGGTCCAGGGGGGTGATCCCACCGGACCCTTGGTGGCAGGCATACGGTGAGCTCTCTCCACTGAAAAGTGGGGAGAGAACCAAGCCTGAGTGAACAGAGCGGGGAGCAGGCGCTGTGTGAATGCGACCGGGTCGGGGCCCCCAGCCCCCTCCGGGAGGCCAATGAGGCGGATGTTGGAGCGGCGATTCCTGTTCTCGGCATCCTCCGCTCTGGCCTCCAGGAACTTTACCTTCAGTTTGAGAGTGTGGATATCAGCCCGATTCTCCTGCTGATCATCTTCCGTTGCTGACACCCGCCGCTCCACCTCTGTCATCTGGTCTCTCAAGGTGTCCATGTCTCGACGGATCAGAGCCGTTTCAGTCTGGAGCCCTCCAGCATAGAGGTTAGAGTAGTCTGGCAGGTATTAATGGCAGCCATCAGGGCATCAAAGGCAGGGGAGCCCGCATGTATGGCACCATCTGGAGGTCGCAGAGCTGGCGAATCCATGGCGTGTGCCGCACGTGAGAGCGGGCCAGTAAGCGGCGACCTGTGCACTGTAATGGATTTTCGCTTCTTCTGAGCAGATCGGTTACCTTTTTTCATCGCCAAAAGGGATTACCGAGGAGGCGGGTATCAGATTAGCGATTACCAAGTATTAGCCGGGTGTCCCACAGCACAATAAAGGATTCAATCGCCGGACTGGGGAGCTCTACTAAAGAATGTCTGCTCCCAGCGCCATCTTGGACACGCACCATCCTGTTCTCTTTGCATTGCTTCCTTTGTGTGAAATCCCTGTAATCACTCCTAAAAAAATAAAAATAAATACCTTTTTTTCCCTTTTTTATATCAATACAAAAAGGTTTTGCCTTTAATTTCTATTTTAAACTGAATGGGTTTTAAAAAGGTGATCTACAATTACATAAAGGGTATTCACCAATTGAAGGCCTGGGTCCGAATGGCTTCTCTGGCCTGTATTACCGCCAATTTTCTTCCCTCTTGTTCCCCCACTTGACGGCCTATATACATATAATAGTATGAAGCAGGGAGCACTGCCTTCACCTGACTCCCTGCGGGCACACGTCTGATTCCCAAGTCTAACAAGGAGGCCCATGATCCACAGGCCTTTCACCCAATTTCTTTGTTGATATTGAATGAGGATATGAAACTCTTGGGAAAAATCCTGTGTTGCCATATCAACAAATATGCGGATGATGCCCAAATCTGTCTACTCCTCACCTCACTCCTTCAGTCTCCTCTTGCATTACTAACTTACTAAAACTGACATATATCAGCATGTATGTCACACCACCTCCTTAAACTAAATCTCTCTAAAACGGAGCTGGTAATATTCCTCCCTGCCCGTGCCCCCCCCCCTCCCCCTCCATGACTTTTCCATCAAAAATTAATAATGCAACCATCAATCCCTCCCTTCATGTCAGGGTACAGGGTGTAATCCTAGATTCTGACCTGTCCTTTCAGCCTCAAATCCAATCGTTCTCAAAAGTTTGTAGACTTCACTTCCATAACATCTCTAAAATACGCCCCTTTTTGAACAAATGAAACCACCTAGCTCCTCATTCACTCCCTTGTTATCTCTCACCTTGACTATTGCCTACTCCCTTCTCAATGGCCTCCCCTCTCCATAGGTTACCCCCTCTTCAATCCATCATGAATGCTGCTGCCAGAATTATCCACCTTTTCAACAGCTTAGTGTCTGTCTGCCACCGCTCTCCTCCTATCCCTACACTGGCTCCCAATTACCCAGCAAATTAAATTAAAAAAATACTAACCACAACATACAAAGCCATTCACAACTCTGCCCCAAGCTACATCACCAATCAGGTCTTCAAATATCACCCAAACCTTCCTCTCTGTTCCTCCCAAGACCTCCTACTCTCAAGCTCCCTTGTCTCCTCCTCCCATGCTTATCTCCAGGATTTCTTCAGAGCCTCTCCCATCCTTTGGTACTCTCTACCTCAACCTGTCCATCTATCTCCTTCTCTTGCTACCTTCAGGCAATCCCTGAAAACTCATCTCTTCAGGGAAGCCTATCAGACCTCCAACTAATCTTTTACCACATCCATCAACTCATTCCTCACAGTTAGAGCCTTTTGTACTACCTGCCCCCCCCCCCCATTAGAGATTGTAAGCTCTTATGAGCAGGGCCATCTTAATCCTCTTGTATTGTAACTGTATTGTCTCCCTTTTTCCTTGTAAAGCGGTGTGTAAACTGTTGGCGCTATATAAATCCTGTATTATAATAATAATCTGCCCTCCCTGGCTCAGAGATCAAGTTGACTTCGTACCTGGCCGACCAGCAGGGGACAAAGTCCAGAAAGTGGTTCAAATCATCAAAAAAATCGCATTACAAGTCGCACCCTATTGTCAGCAATAGCCATGTTCCCACTTGGGTAGAAATAACGGCAACAAAACATTTCTGGTAATTGTTGATCAATCTTGCACACTGGATTAGAGGAAATTTAGCCCATTTCCAGTTTACATTTTTAACTCAAGGATGTCGATAGGCATCCTCAGAGGAACGGTTTGGTTTGCTTTAGGACCTGCTGAAAATTTTCAAGAGGATTAAGTTCAGGACTGACCCAGCTATTCTAAAACATTAACTTTTTCTGCTTTAACCTTTCTTTGGAAGATCAACTTTTGTGTTTATGGTTGCCTTGCTGCAAGACCCACCAACTCTTGAGCTTCAGATTACGGATGGATACTGTGGTACAGCCTTCTGCTTGTAACCTTGCCATACACACAACTGTTAAGTGTTCTTTTAAATAGTGGATTCAAATGCTGACATTTATTAGACATTATCTTCCACAGATGGAAGAGTAAAAACAATGTCTTGATTAAGCCAGGAACACAGTCAGTGTTGATGGAGGAATCCCTCCAACAGCGTTATTTTGTCTTAACAGGGTGCCTATACATAGATTGAAATTCGGCCAGCCCTTGATGAACCAGCCAAATTTTGATCCATGTATGGCCAGCTTAAGAACACTTTCAGCAAGTCTAGAAAATACCAGCTGATCTTGCCAGAAATACAGTTTCCTTGCCATTTCTGAGAAATTAAATGGAAGCAAAAAAAAAAAAACAAAAAAAAAAAACTGAAATCTTCCTTGTGTAAACTACTAATTCCATCAACCCATGTGACACAGAGAAGTATGGCCTAGGTGATGACCATGGCTTCTTCCATAGACATACTGAAGGAATGAGTGTACTTATCAAAGGATGGGTGCTGTGTTACTTTTATTTGATAATTCTGCAAGTATGTAAAGAAGCTTAAAAAATTATTAATTCAGATACCTCATGTAAAGGACTGGGAAAGCTACAATATTTTAAAGTCAAGTGTTAGTTTGTTTTGAGGTGTATATGCGCTTTAAAGATTTGGATGGGGATCATGTTTCCCTGCTGCATATGGGATGAAAATCATTATACAACATTTTTTTCAAGAGAATTTTTTTTTAAATTGAACTCCCATACGCAATGTCACAAAGATCCCATTTTAGGAAGGGATCAGCGTGTGCAAAAATGGAGACAGTGCAAAAAAAAAAAAAACCATTTCAAGAAAAAAAAAATCAGCAATATTTTGATTTCCTTTAATGCTTTTGTAGCTGGGACCATATGTAGGTTTATTTTAACATCCAAAACCAAATGTAGCAGAAAGAAGAAAAAAAAACGAAATTTTTATCTTAACATTGTGTTACTTAAGTCGCGATACCTACAAACGATAGTTTAACTAGTCAGGTTTCGTCGTTGGGAGACAGTACAGAACACACTATACTGACGTCCGATACTTATTAAAATAAAACAAGGTTTATCGTCCCCTGTTACTAGAGTTAAATATGGACGGACTTTAACATAACATCCACCCGTAGAAAGACTCTTACACTTAGGTATAATAAATAAACATTGAAGATAAAATGTGTCCCGAACGTTTCCTTAGTGAAAAAAAAAAAAAAAAAAAGAAGAAAGACGATGTAAACCAAAACCTACAATTTTATTT
>BLSH010151895.1:366570-379263 GCA_018402905.1 Glandirana rugosa | reverse complement strand
GAGAGAGCGTGTGTGTGTGAGAGAGCGTGTGTGTGTGAGAGAGCGTGTGTGTGTGAGAGAGCGTGTGTGTGAGAGAGAGCGTGCGTGTGTGAGAGAGCGTGCGTGTGTGAGAGAGCGTGTGTGTGTGAGAGAGCGTGTGTGTGTGTGTGAGAGAGTGTGTGTGTGTGTGTGTGTGTGTGAGAGTGTGTGTGTGTGAGAGAGTGTGTGTGTGAGAGAGTGTGTGTGTGTGTGTGTGTGTGTGAGAGAGTGTGTGTGTGTGTGAGAGAGTGTGTGTGTGTGAGAGAGTGTGTGTAAAAGGCCATTGAGTTTCTGGACTCCTGACAGACCCTTGCATCCTTCATCCAGTGCTGCACTGACATTTCTGGATTCTGAGTCATGGGGAAAGCAAAAGAATTGTCAAAGGATCTGTGGGAAAAGGTAGTTGAACTGTATAAAAACAGGAAAGGGATATAAAAAGATATCCAAGGAACTGAGAATGCCAAGCAGCAGTGTTCCAACTCTAATCAAGAAGTAGAAAATGAGAGGGTTCTGTTGAAACCAAACCACGGTCAGGTAGATCAACTAAAATTTCAGCCACAACTGTGGCGGGATGCAAAGAAAAACCCACAAATAATTTCAGGACTCTCTGAAAACATGTGGTGTGGTTGTTTCAAGATGCACAATAAGGAGGCACTTGAAGAAAGATGGGCTGCATGGTCGAGTCACCAGAAGAAAGCCATTACTACACAAATGCCACAAAGTATCCCACTTACAATATGCCAAACAGCACAGAGACAAGCCTCAAACCTTCTGGCACAAAATCATTTGGAGTGATGAGACCAAAATTGAGCTTTTTGGCCACAACCATAAACCCTACATTTGGAAAGGAGGCAACAAGGCCTGTGAAACATGGAGGTGGATCGCTGATGTTTTGGTGTGAGCTACAAAAGGCACAGGAAATTTGGTCAAAATTGATGGCAGGATGAATGCAGTATGTTATCAAAAAATACTGGAGGAACATTTGCATTCATCAGCCAGGATGCTGCGCATGGGATGTACTTTGACATGCCAATGATCCAGTGGTGCACTTTTGAAGCCTTGTTGAAGCTTGGTAAATGCCCTGTGTGTTTGTTGATATCACACACCTGCAATTTCTCCAAAACAAAAGCGAAGCTAAAGCTGAATTAAAGCCTCTGAAGAGCCACAGGTGCTTCAAGTGAGCTTCAAACAAGCTTCCTCATAGATTTCTATGGAGGCGTTGGAGAGGCATTGAAGCCTGGCTAAAGCTACATGGGGTATAATTTTTGATGCGAAGCTGAATCGCAGCCAAGCCAACGCAAGGTGTAAACAGGGCTGTACGCCAACCATTTTATTTAGTGACATGGGCTTTGACTGGCGTTAAGGGAGCTTTAACAACGCCTGTCTGACACTTGTTTTGCAGCAAGTGTAAACGAGCCCTAAGAGTAGACATATTTGGCCCAGAATGAAAACAGCACATCAGAAGAATCGTGTCATATAGACTAATGCGTGGCTGTGGCATGTGTGGCTGCGGTGTGCACTGTGTGATCCCAGTGCATCGCACAATTTACTTTTTTTCAAGGAACATTTATTTAAATGTCAGGAGTTAAAGTGTCATGAGGTTTGCTTATCTGCTTTAGAACCTGGCTAGCTTGCAGAGTCAACTATGCATTTTGAATAATATCAAAGTGTGCTTGACCTGGACCTGGAAATGGAACACCATAGTTATCAGAAACACAAACAAATCCACCAAGGAATGCCTCCGAAAGAAGATATGGAGAGTTATGAACTAAACAAAGGTGTAATTTTTCCCCATATACATCATTACATTCATTGATATTTTTGTTAAATAAATGTATGGGGTTTATATTTAAACTGTGTCACGTATCTATAGGTACTTTTTTTTTAATGAAGATCTAATGTTTGCCTGTTAGTCAACAATTGTCAAAGTGTATACTTACTTTTTCATAACTATACATTTCCCACTCTATGACCTAACAATGCTATACATTTACTTAAAAATGTCTCTGTATTCCAAAATTCTAACAAAAGAAAGCAATGACTGCACACAATTTGGGGTTATGCTTGCAAACAAACCAGTTGTACCTGTTTAGACTTTAGTGGCTAAACAGGTACAAGTGCTCTGTCTTCAGGCACTATCCAGAAGCTATACACGTTGCAATACTTGAACATTTTTGGCCACTTACAACCAGCATGTAAGCTTTTAAATTGCTAGGGCAACTGAAATCATGGAGGCAATCTACAAGCAAATGTCAACCAAATTTATATTGGTAATACTGAAAAAGTTATGAAGGGTTGAGCTGCTGCTGCAGGTATGAAATTCGGAAACCTAAAGATATCTGCACATACCTGCAGCAGCCTCCCAAGCCCTTCTAACAGGTGAAGCTTTTACACTTCTGAGTAGTAACAGACCTTTACACTAAGCCCAATCACTACACATTCCTATGAAATGAATACCCTGCTGTCTAATAGGAACCTACAGTAGAAAGAGATGCATTAGAGATTAGACTATCAGGAAATGCTAAAGTTTTGCACGCAAGGACAGACTTTGAATGTTGCTGCAGGTGCCTGCACTTTATACCTACAGCAATTTAATTTTATGGGCTGTGGCCATTAAGAGTTAAAAATGTTTCAATAGTTAAAAGGAATAGTGCCCCATCAATGGTGCAACTGGGTTTTAGGAAACACTGCCCCCACCATTGGTGTTCAGTGGTCACATCCAATGCTGCTCCTCTACTGGCTGGATTACACCATGGCTGGATTACGCAGGCACTACAGGGCAGGGAATTACTCTTCCCGATAGTGCCCACTAAAGTACTCTGCATAAAACAAAAGGCTCCACATTGCAGTGATTGGTAGAAAAAGCAAACCGCAGGCTATAGTTTAACCCCTTAATGACAAAATCTAAAAACGAACTTTAACGACTGAACTCAGTTTTACAACATTAGCACGTGTTAGTTAAAACTGTACATATCTTTACAAACTACTTGGCACATTCAGGTGAATACCTTATTTGCTTCATGACAATTCGGGCCTAAATTTAGTATTAAGGCCTCATACACACGGGCGTATGTTTAAAAATAAGCAAACCGTCGGCTCCGACCTCAGGGAAAAATTGGCGTTTTTTTTCTGCGTTTTGCATCGGCGCTAATGAGCGTCGGCATCAATAGGAGTTTTTTTTTTTTTTAAATCCTCTGCTATTTTTCAACCTAAAGAACGTTGGCGTCAAAAACGCCGGTTAAAGCCGGTACGGCGTTAGTGAGCGTTTTGCGGCGTCAAAAACGCCAAAACGGGCTGGCCGTGGGTTCTAGTTTCAACTCACTAACGCCGACGCCCTCTACAGCTAAAAAGCGTCAGCGTTTTTATGGGGCCATTGACTAATATGGATCGCTGCAAAAAACGCCAAAAACGTCCGCGTGTAAAGTTTGGGATTTAAAAAAAAAAAAAAAAAAAAAAAAAAAAAAAGGAAGGATTATACTCACCTACATGGAGGAAGCATTTATCCAATGCTGCTTCTGTCCCTCCCCCCCCCCCCCCCCGTCGGCTCTGCAGTGAGAACTAAGCCATCAAACACCGCTGATCACTCAAGTTTTCCCACTCCGCTCTGAGCCGAGAGCCATAACTGTCAGTCACCAGCTCTCTGCTCTCCCCTCCAACGCTCACTGGAGTGATGGGCTGTGGAGCTGGTGGCAGGGGCTGGCTCAGGCTCTCGGCAGATCGCTGAGAGATTGAGCCAGGTGATGGTCCAGGCATCTGGATGGATTCTGACCATATGGTCGGGATCTTTCCCGAGCCTGGACTGGCTGAGTGACAGGTCTGGAAACAGGTCACAGGAGTGCAGAACGAACAGCACCCCTGTGACAGAAGTATGGCCAAAAAAGCTTTGATCATGCTTATCCTTTAAAGCGATTGTAAAGCGCTGTTTTTCTTTTTTACCAAGACCTACAAGGTAAATGCATAATGTGCTAGTATGCATCGCATACTAGTACATTATTTGAAACTTACCTGAAAACAAAGCCCTCCAGCGATGCGATCGCTGGAAGCAGCGTCCATCTTCTCCTGCCTTCCTTCTGGATGCGCGGACTCCGGCTGTGACTGGCCGGAGCCGTGATGATGTCACTTCCACGCATGCGTGGGGGAACCGTCATTCACAGCACAGGATTCTGAAGGAACGGCACAGGTGGCCGTTGCTTCACAGCACATGTGCCGATGACGTTATCGGCTGCATATATACTAAATATCTCCTAAACTGTGCACGTTTAGACCTATAGTTAAACCTTATTATAGGCAAAACTATGCATGGGACTTTACTGCCTCTTTAATGGATGTCTCCTATAATTGCCTTTTTCTTTTTAGTTGAAGGACAGCTTTTCTTGATTTAAAAAAAAAAAAAAAAAAGCACCTTTTTAAAAAAACTTTAGCTTTATATTTTTATACCATTGCTACCAAATCAAACACCAAAATAAATTCAAAATGACTTCCTCTCTGAGGTCATTGGGAGCAAACTGTCACTTCCTGGCCCCCTGATGATGAGCCACAAGGTCTCCTCTGACTGCTGTGTTTTAGCTGATGCACCCTGGGATATGTGGTGTGCATATCCCAAGAGGCAACAGAGGTCTAACTCTCGCCTGTGTGAGAAAAGGAGGCAGGAAGCAGAGAAAGGCTTCATTCACACAATTATGAATTTACAACCATTTTCATTTACAGATCTAAATGCAGCTGCATTGAATTCAATGGAGACATTTACACAGGTGCATAAACATGCAGATCTGTAACCAAAAATCTATGTATCAGAACATGCTTATACCAAGGAGAAAAAGAACATGACAATTGTATGGATCTATTTACAGATCATTTGTGCAGGAGCTCTGATCAGTAAAATGTTTAAAACAATGTTACAGCCATGTAAAAGCAGTCTTCATAAGGTGAATAAATCATTTTCTTTTTTAAATCTCAGATTGTGGAGAGTAAGGATGAAAGAGCTTTGTATAAATGAATGTCTAGTGTACACATAAGCATTAGAAGCTCTGTAAAGAGGCCTGGTTGCGTACAGGTAACCAGGACAAGTGGAAGAAGCCATTCCTAGGACAGATCTACCATTCTCCTTCCCCTGACTGTACACCAGCACCCTCCCCTGCAAACTTCCGGGTGTAGAACCGGTGCTGCAGCTCTCACTTCCGGGTTATCAGCCAATCACCTGTAGACACAACACAACACTCGAGCGAGCCGGAACGTGGTTGGAAGGCTGTGGGAGGAATGCCTGTAATGCAAATCCAGCGAGCCGGTGCGATACAGAGAGCCCTACATAGGCCCGGCTACCTCCCGTGTAATATGCGGCGACCCCCGGCGTTCACTGCCATGTACACAGCCACAAGTAGACCGGAGAGATCAGTCCTGCTCTGCACTTTAATCAAACCCACCTAAAACTGCAGCCGGCATGCTGGGCAATATGAATGTTACCGGTGTCCGCTATGCTCAGTCAATGAAATAACACTACGTGCAGGGAACTATACAAACAGTGCATTATATAACCATTACACTGAATGAGGAGCACTCACCAGCAGGACTAGGACACAGGCCGGGTCGGTCAGTGGTAGAAAGATAGCGTGTTTCATGGTCGGCATGCCTTAGCTGCGGCTCCTCTCACCTCACACCATAGAGCTCTGCAGGATAGCACTTCGCTAACACTTCCTAAGCCAGCACTAGGATCTTGATGACGTCTCGGTCACATGACTGGGCTCACCGGTGACATCACCGTGACTTATGACCGCCCAGTTCGAAGAACCAGTCAGAGCGGGAGGACAGGTCTGAAATCCGAGGAGTACATATTACTCAACTGTATGGTGGAATGCCTCTTTTTATTAACCACTTCAAGTCCACGCCTTTTTCTGACACTTTTTGCTTACAATTTAAAATCTGTTTTTTTTTTTGCTAGAAAATTACTTAGAACCCCCAAACATTACATATATAATATATTTAGCAGAGACCGTAGAGAATAAAATGGCGATCGTTACACTATTTTACGTCACACTGTATTTGCGCAGCAGCCTTTCAAACACAATTTTTTTTTTAACCATTTCCATACCGCGCAAATTTCCAGCACTCCTCTCCTACATGTAAAAATATATATATTTTTTTTTTTTGATAAATAATTACTTAGACCCCCCCCAAACATATATATATATTTAGCAGAGACCTTAGAGAATAAAATGGCGGACGTTACACTGTATTTGCGCAGCAGCCTTTCAAACACATTTTTTTAACCACTTCCAAATTTCCAGCACTCCACTCATACATGTACAAATCATCATTTTGTGCTAGAAAATTACTCAGAACCCCCAAAAATTATATATATATTTCTTTTTCGTTCATTGACGGACACAGCAGCTCAACAAATATAAAAAAAACAAGCACAGCCCCACCTAGTTGCAGTCCTCACTGGTAGTAACCCTCCACCCTGTAACAGATAGCTCAGTTTTTTCTGCCTAGTCAAAGAGTAAGGACCTGGTTCCCTGCTGGGACCTGTGGTTCCTCTTTCTGTTGGTTTCCACTTTTTACTCTTCTTCAGCATGAAAACTGCAATCAACTGCTGGGCTGGGTGACAGGGTGGATGATATAAATCCTGGTAGTCTCCCCAGCCCGGCCAGCGAACGCACGCAGACCTTAGCTCCGCGCGGGGTCGGCCGCGACAAGCCCCTAGCCAGATGTGGCGGCCGACGGGTTGAACGTCCGTCCCGCAGGAGCACATATGGCCAGAAGTCTGAGTCACAGTGCTACCATGGCCGACAGCCCCCCCCCCCTTTCTGGACGTGTGGCGGATCTGTCTCGGGTGGGCTACCCTCAACCCCGACTGGATGGGTAAGTAGCGCCCCCCCCCCCACCCCTGCTGGGGTACGGGTAGAGCAGGCGGGTACCCCCTGGTGTGGTCGGTCGGGTGGGCCTGGCTTCCTCCCCCCACCCTCCTCTGCCAGTCTGCCTTACTGCTGCGCTGGCCACTGCTCATTCCCAGCCTCCTCCTGGGGTTCCTCTTCTGCTGGGTGTCAGGGGCCTTGCTGTATCTCCCCCTACCTCATGCTCCGGCCACTGCCGCCATTGTGGTGTGGCCAAGTTCGGCCGCCATTTTGCGGTAGCCGTGATCTGCGGCCATTTTGCCGTAGCCTCGGATTTTGCCACGGCCATTTTGCATTGGTCCGGCCGGCTATTGTAGCCATTTTGCTTTGGTCCGGCAGGCTATGGTAGCCAGCCTGGGGCAGTGCGGTCGGCGGCCATCTTTCCGTAGCCTCACAGGGCCTTGTGTGTGTGTGTAGGGGAGGGGCTACTTCCGGGAGCTGAGTCTGGTGGAGGTCTCCTCGTGGCACAGGGACACAGCAGCACGGCGGCAAGAGCGGACAGGAACGCGGCAGCAACAGGCACAGCTCCCCCTTTTCTTTCCGATCATGGGGCCAGCAGGTGGTGAGTCCTCCTGGGGGTTACTCTCCTAGCCTGTGTATCTCCCTGGGTGGGGGTTGCTCTGGTACCTAGGCCTCTGTCCCGGGTGGTGTCTTGCCAGGGTGGGCTTGTGCTATGGCATCTGATGCGGGTGCCTCTCCACCAGATCCCTCCATGGTGGCAGCCAGCACCTCTGGGGCTGCAGTTCCCCTTGACGCTCTGTCGGTGGTCCTGGAGTCCTTCGTCTCCCGGGTAGAGGTGGCATGTGGGTGTAAAGCGGGTAAGAAGCGGCCCCTACCCCCTCCTTCCTCGGGGGAGGACTCTGACCCTGAGGGTGGCTCCGCCATGATGGCAGGGACCCCCCCTTGAGCTGTCTGATGGCAAGGTCCTGGATTCCTCGGATAGCGAGGAGGAATCTTCGGCGACGGTTGCCGCGCACAAGAAGGTGTGGGTGTGCACCCTGATTACCGCGGTACGCAATACTTTGAAGCTGGAAGATGCAGCTGGTGCATCGCAAGAGGTGGCTGTTCCTTTTGGGTCTCATAAGCCAACCCGAGCAGCCAAGGTTTTCCCTTACTTGCCTTATTTCAAGAAGGTTATTTACAGGGAATGGGAACGGCCTTTCCCTATCCCAAGACGGTTTTCGATGTGCTATCCTTTCGAGGACAGTCTACTGCAGAAATGGTCGTCGACCCCCTCGTGTCGCGGTTGAATAAGGCAACCACGATTCCGGTAGAGGGCATGCCATCTTTCAAGGACCCGGCTGATAGAAAAGCCAAGGCAGCTACTTGTTCTATGTTCATTCTGGCAGGCTCGGCTCTGCGACCAGTGATGGCCACTGCTCTGGTGTCGCAAATGCTCACGGAATAGGCGAAGCTACTGTACCGCAAATTGAGCAACAAACAGCCCCCTCCGGCCTGCGTGAAACTGGCTGACCAGCTCGTTCAAGAGCTCAAATATGTATGTGACGCAGCTTTGGATATGGCTCCCTTGCTTTCCAAACTGTCCGTGTCTTCCCTGGTTATCCGGCATTTGCTCTGGCTGAAATGCTGGTCGGCGGACCAAACATCTAAGAAGGCCCTGGCGGACTTACCCTTCCATTGCGGACAGCTGTTTGGAGCTACCCTAGATGAGATTATCAAGGATCTCACCGGAGGGAAGAGCACCTTTCTCCCAGAGACCAAGAGGGGGCAAGGAGCCCCGCCGCAGATAGGGCCTCTCCTTTTCTGCCCATAAAAGGTTTTATCGTCCACCCTGTTCAAGGGCCCCCAGCGCACCAAGGCTCCCACGGGGAGACCGAAGTGTCCTTGGCAGCGCAAGCCCGAGGACAAGTCCTCCTCACCCTGAAGGGTTGCCCCCACCCCTCCTTCAGGTGGGGGGGCACCTTTGTTGGTTTGCGGACAGGTGGACTTCCAGAATCTCCGACCGCTGGGCAGTTAATTTTGTCAGGGTACAAAATAGCATTTCATTCCTGCCCTCCGGACAGGTTCTTTGCCTCAAATCTGCGTCTCCCCCCGGGTCGACTGCAGACCTTACTTGGGGTGGTGTAGGACCTTCTTTCCCAGGGAGTCATTGTTCCCGTCCCGGGTCCGGAAAGGTTTCAGGGTTTTTATTGCAACCTGTTTGTGGTTTCCGAAAAAGGATGGGGTCTGGTCAATCCTGGACCTCAAAGCCCTCAATTGTTTTGTGCACATACGAAAGTTCAGGCTGAAGTCCATCCGCTCTGTGGTGGCGGTGCTTCATCAGGATGATTTCCTGGCTTCCCTCGACATCAAGGATGTGTACTTACATGTCCCCATATGTGTTCGGCACCAGCGTTTCTTGCGCTTTGCGGTTGGGGAGCATCACTACCAGTTTGTGGCCCTACCATTTGGCCTAGCATCTGCACCTCGGGTCTTCACCAAGCTACTGGCCCTGGTTCTGGCTCTGTTGAGGCAGAGGGGCATTGTGGTGGTGGGGTACCTGGACGACCTCCTCTTGGGAGCAGAGTCTGCTTCAGCCCTGAGGGACAATGTGGCGATCAGTTCGGCTGGGTGCTAAATCTCCCAAAAATCTGTGCTGACCCCGTCCCACCGACTGGAATACCTGGGCTTGATTCTCGATTATGCCCAGGCGAAGGTGTTCCTTCCACTGACCAAGCTCCAGACACTTCTGTCGGTGGTTCGTTCACTACTATCCCAGAAGTAGTCGTCCCTATGCTTTTGCATGCGGGTTATGGGTCTTATGGCATCCACCTCTGAGGCGGCCCTGTACACCCAGTGTCACACCGGCGCTTTGCAGCGGGAGATTCTATCGAAGTGGGACAAATCCCCATCGTCCCTGGATCGAATGATCCGTGTGGACCTTCAGACCAGGGCCTCACTGCTCTGGTGGTTACGGGCCCTGGCCCTTCGACTTAGGAGGTCGTTTCTCCCTCTTCACGGGACGGTGATCACAACAGACGCCAGCCTGACTGGCTTGGGGGGGGGGGGAGTTCTGGGGTTGCTGTCGGCCCAGGGCCGCTGGTTATCGGAGGAATCTCATCTCCCAATCAATGTTCTGGAGTTCCGTGCAGTCAGGTTCTGCCTCTCCCAGTGGACGAGGCGATTGCACGGGCGCCTTGTCAGGATTCAATCGGACAATGCCATGGCCGTGGTGTACCTAAATCATCAAGGTGGGACGAGAAGTTCAGCGGCGACGGACGTGGCCCACATTCTGCGGTGGGCCAAACTTCAAATGCCTGCGATCTCCGCCATTCACATTCCGGGTGTAGAAAACTGGCAAGCAGACTACCTCAGTGGTCTCTACACCCGGACATCTTCCGTCAGATTTGTCTGCGGTGGGGCACGCCAGACATGGATCTGCTAGTGGCTCGGAAGGAAGGTGCAGACCTTTGTGAGCAGGATGAGAGATCCTTTGGCAGATGCGGCGGATGCTCTGATGGCGCCGTGGGCTCGGTATCGGCTCATTTATGCCTTTCCCCCCTCTCAAGCTTCTCCCGCGTTTGTTGTGCAGAATAGAGGCGGAGGGGATACTAGTCGTTCTGGTCACTCCAGACTGGCCAAGGTGCCCTTGGTACGCCGACATGGTACGGATGGTCATGGGCACCCCCTGGCGACTCCCGCTATGCGAAGACCTACTGTCCCAGGGGCCCATATTGCATCCTGCTTTATCCTCTCTGGCTTTAACGGCCTGGCTATTGAATGCCAGGTGTTGAGGGACAGGGGTGTATTGGCTTAGGTGATACCTACTATGCTTAAGGCATGTAAGACCACTTCCCGAAAGATATATCACCGCACCTGGAGGGCTTACATCTCCTGGTGTGAGGATGCGGGGTGGGATCCCCGTTCCTTCTCGGTTTCTAGGGTTCTGGCGTTTCTGCAGAGTGGGCTCGATCAGAAGCTGGCATTGAGCACGATCAAGGGTCAGATCTCTTCTCTGGCGATCTTTTTTGACCGCCCATTGGCCACTCATTCCTTGATCAGTACTTTTGTACAGGGGGTTCGGCATGTCACTCGACAGGTACATTCATGGGACCTTAATCTGGTCCTCTCGGTACTTCAGAAGCCGCCGTTTGAGAATATCAGGGAAATCCCGTTGCTTACGTGCTCGCAAAAAGTGGCTTTTTTGGTGGCTATCATGTCCACCCGTTGGAGTTGGAGGCTTTGTCTTGTAGGTCTCCGTATTTGGTCCTACACAGGAATAAGGTGGTCTTGCGCCCACCATCATCATTTCTCCTGGAGGTGGTGTCATCTTTTCATATCAACGAGGAGGGTGACTGACAGGAGGGACAGCGGCAGGACTGAAGGGGAGTGACTGTTTCCTGCAGACTGTCAGAATTCTTGCGGAGACTGTGCAGAGTGACACAGAGACATATACAGTAAAGACTGACTGACAGTGTATGTGAGTACCTGAGTATTTGGGAGTACTAAGTATTCTGTGAGTACCTGAGTGGCATGTACCTGAGTATTCTGTGAATACCTGAGTATTCTGGAGTACCTGAGTTGGGAGTACTGAGTTTTCTGTGAGTACCCGAGTTGGGAGTACTGAGTATTCTGTGAGTACCTGAGTATTCTGTCAGTAGCGAGTATCTGAGTACTCTGTCACATTTCTGTGATTACCTGAGTTGGGAGTACTAAGTTTTCTGTGAGTACCTGAGTTGGGCGTACTGAGTATTCTGTGAGTACCTGAGTATTATGTGAGTAGTGAGTACCTGAGTATAACGAGTGCCTGAGTACTCTGTGAATACCTGAGTATAGTGAGTACCTGAATATCGGGTGAGTACCAGGGTAATCTGGTGCGTGCCGGAGCATTGGGCGATTACCTGAGCACAGGGTGTGAGTACCTGAGTATTGTGGGAATATCTGAATATTGGGTGAATAACAGAGTAATATAGTGTGAGTACTTGGGTGTTCTGTGAGTACCGAACGTGACGTGAGTGCTGTAAGGACACGTTTACTGTGAGTATTAGCGGTAGGCAGCCAGCGGTTAGTTAATTGGATAGGGCAAATTCCCAGTCCCACTAAATAAATAGGTACGATGCCCGGCAGGTGTGGAGAAGTAACCTGGTGTACATCTTGTCACATGTAGGCGTTCCTTGATCATGCGATCGAGGGCGAATACTGCTGTACAAAGTGTAAGAATGTTGTTTCCTTGGAAGCCCAGGTTCTGAATCTAAGGAAGCAATTGTCAACACTGAGACTACTCTCCATACTTAACCACTGGGCACTTAAATCCCTTAACAAACAGACCAATTTTCAGCTTTCAGTGCTCTCACATTTTGAATGACAATTATTCAGTCATGCACCACTGTACCCATATGAAATTTGCGTCCTTTTTTTCACACAAATAGAACTTTCTTTTGGTGGTATTTAATCACCGCTGGGTTTTTTTATTTTTGGCGCTATAATTAAAAAAGTCCCGAAAATTTTGTAAAAAAATGAATTTTTCTTAGTTTCTGTTATAAAATTTTCCAAAATTTATACTGCTACCTATCTTTGGTAAAACAAAACAAACAAATTAGTGTATATTATTTGGTCCTTGCGTAAGTTATAGAGTCTACAAGCTATGGTGCCAATCACTGAATATTGATCACACCTGATGTACTGACGGCCTATCTCATTTCTTTCAAGATAAACACACTTTTTTTCCTGCGTTTAAAGTATACCCATGTCACCACGTACTGACTTATTAACAGTAAGTTTTACACTCTCGTGACTTTCGACTTTTAACCAGACAAACAATTCCCTAAATTCACGGGTCACCAAT
>BLSH010151895.1:320160-330720 GCA_018402905.1 Glandirana rugosa | reverse complement strand
CAGTGACTATCCACTGCCCACTGACCGTCACCTATCAGTGACCACCGCCAGTCACCCGTCACCTATCAGTGACCACCGCCAGTCACCCGTCACCCATCAGTGACCACAGCCAGTCACCTATCACCCATCAGTGACCACAGCCAGTCACCTATCACCCATCAGTGACCACCACCAGACACCCTCACCCATCAGTGACCACCGCCAGACACCCATCAGTGACCACAGCCAGTCACCCATCAGTGACCACAGCCAGTCACCCATCAGTGACCACTGCCAGTCACCCATCAGTGACCACTGCCAGTCACCCATCAGTGCCCATCGCCAATCACCTGTCAGTGACCGTCACACCCATGAGTAAACATCACCTGTAAAAGTCTCACACATGTGGTATCGCCATACTTGGGGGGAGTAGTAGAATGTATTTTGGGGTGTAATTTTTGCTATGTACATGCTATGTGTTAGAAATATCATATAAATGGACAACTTTGTGTAAAAATAAAAGAGTTTTCATTGTTTTCCACATTTTCCAAAAACTTCTGGAAAAAAAATGACATGTTCAAAAGACTCATTATGCCTCATAGATTATACGTTGGGGTGTTTTCTTTCCAAAATGGGGTTATTTTGTGGGCAATTCCATTGTCCTGGTGCTCTAGGACCTTCAAAAGTGTAATAGGGTGTTGAGAAATGAGATGTGTAATTCATGCTTGTAGAATGCCTGAAGGTGCTAGTTCAATGTTGGGCCTCAGTATGTGGTCAGGCTGTGTAAAAGTCTCACACATGTGGTGTCGCCATACTCAGGAGGAATAGCAGAATGTATTTTGGGGGGTAATTTTTGCTATGTACATGCTATGTGTTGGAAATAGCTTATAAATGGACAACTTTGTGTAAAAAAAATGCGGTTTCATTTTTTTCCCACATTTTCCAAAAACTACTGGAACAAAAATGAACCATTCAAAAGACTCATTATGCCTCAATGATTATTCGTTGGGGTGTTTGCTTTCCAGAATGGGGTCATTTTGTGGGCAATTCCATTGTCCTGGTGCTCCAGGGCCTTCAAAAATGTGATAGGTCGTCATGACATTAGATGTGTAATTTATATCCCTAGAATACCTGACGGCGCTCCCTGCATGTTGAGCCTCTGTATGTGGCCAGGCTGTGAAAAAGTCTCAGACATGTGATATCGCCATACTCAGGAGGAGCAGAAGAATTTGTTTTGGGGTGTAATTTGGGGTATGCATATGCTGTGTGTGAGAAATAAACTGTTACAATGACCATTTTGTGAAAAAATAAAATAAAATAAAAAATCTTTATTTTGCAAAGAATTGTGGGAAAAAATTACAACTTCAAAAAATTCACCATGCCTCTTGCTAAATACCTTTGAATGCCTACTTTCCAAAAAGGGGTCATTTGGGGGGTATTTTACTTTCCTGGCTTGTTAGAGTCTCAAGAAATGAGGCTGTCAGTATATCAGGTGTGATCAACTTGCACAAGGACCAAATAATATACACTTATTTGTGTTATTTTTTACCAAAGATAGGTAGCAGTATACATTTTGGCCAAAATTTACAAAGAAAAATTACTAATTTGCAAAATTTTATAACCGAAACAAAGAAAAAGGCATTTTTTCACAAAATTTTCAATATTTTTTTATTTATAGCACAAAAAATAAGACCCCCCCCCCCTAGTGATTAAATACCACCAAAAGAAAGCTCTATTTGTGTGAAAAAAAGGACGCAAATTTCATATGGGTACCGTGTTGCATGACTGAGTAATTGTCATTCAAAGTGTGATAGCGCTGACAGCTGAAAAATGGCCTGGACAGGAAGGGGGTTTTCCTGCCCGGTACTGATGTGGTTAAGAGACACTGTTTTAGTTGCGCTGCATCATTATTTGTATCATATCTTGGAGGGGTGGAGTGAAAACGGCTAAAGGTACTGAACAGCAGTGAAGAATTTACAGATTTGCGAGCACGATAATTTGCTTGTGATTCAGGTACATTAGGTTTATGTCAAACATAGTTTATGGTATTTTGCATTAATAGTGACTGCGCTCATTGTGTTTCACTTTCCACAGGTACTCTTTATGGAGATATCTGGGGTCTAGAAGACCTCAAATCCCACCTCTGTCCTTAGAAGCATTCAAAACACCAAGATTGGTGTTTTTAAACGCTTTATTTTTTTTTAAAATGGCACCGCTGACATCCGGGTAAACCCGAAGTGATGTCAGTTTGTTACTTCTGGGTTACCATAGTGGAACGCCGATCAAAGCTGATCCTGGCTTTGTTCGGCCGGCTGGTCGCTCAGGTATCCTGGTGGGATAGGAGAGCCCGATCAAGCTGCAGAAGGACCAAAAGGATTGGACTCCCTAAAGGAAAAAATTGTATAATTAATATCTGCAATTCAGTAAACTCGCAGGAGTAGGAGAAGGGAGGAAAGGAAATCTTATTTTATTTCTTTAACCTTGATCCAAGAGATGCCCATTTTTCCTATATAGTGTATACCATAAGGTAAGTTGGAGACCATTGGGCTGATCCCTTAAAGCGGTAGTAAACCCATCCATTTAACAGTTTAAAAACCAGTTACATTTCCGGCACGTGCCGGAAATGTAACACTCCCATTGGTTGTGCTCTAAACCAAACTGTCAAACCACCCAATGGTGGTGTCATAGCTGATCACATGTGCAGCATCATGGCAGTTGTAGATTAAACAGAGACCAAGAGGGCAGCTTCCTTGGCTGAAAATGATAGGGGGGTTTACTACCACTTTAAGATGTATCTAGATAACTGAGGCCAAGTAGGTGGGTACCAGCTTTGGTGAGTTGAAGGTTGAAGAAAAGGTCACTATGCTCTGAAAACTTTAAAATGTCTCTGCCAGATATATTTTGAAAACTTTGCAACCTGTTAAATAAAGCATCCTAAATGGAATCTAGACTGCTAAAGCTATGCTCAAGTCTGTCCCAAGCAGCATTATAAGCTGTGGCAGGGTTGTTAATGTAAACAGCTTTGAGTTTTTAGATTTGTTCAGCAAACTGGGGACCTAGCCCCCTGATAAACAGATCTAGTTCTTCTGTAGTTGTGATCGCTAGTTCACCGATTATGGCTTTGAAGGTGGATTTTTAGCCTCAGTAGTTTTCAGGTTTGTCATCAAACTTAGTGAGATCTGTCTTGGTGAGCTCTTTGTATGTATTTAGAAAACGGTGATCGGTCTGTATTTTCAGACTTTGGAAGCACAGTTGCAGGTGGAACAAAGTTACATTGGCTGGTGTATTGACATTGAGTAATTTGGGAAGTAGGTCTGTGCAAAGGCATTCCTGAGTTGATTGCCATGTTGAGTTGCAGCTAAGGAGCAGTATATTTGGTAGGAAATAATTGACTTGCCTCATGGTAAGATATATTGTCTATTATCTGCATCACATTGTCTACATTTTCTTGCAGTGCAAAAGCCTGGTGTACTGAGGGATAAGTAGGCAGATTGTCTTGAGAGGTGGTAAGCACAGTGTACTGACCTTGATTGAGGGATACAGTTGCTGTAGCTGGGAGTACAGGTTGTGGGAGAGCATGTGGGGAGAATGATGCAAATGAGTGTCGGTTGCTGTTACATCCTTCACTTTTGCTAGCAGTTATAGAAGTTATATAATAAATATGCTTATCGGTACTGATAACACAGCGTCTTCCTGCACTCAGTTGCCTCCTCTCCTCTGCCCAGGTGACAGTTCCAGCGGGCAGGACCGAGCACTGCCATTGACATCAGCCGGGGAGGAGAGGAGAGAGCACCGAGGAGCCATATGATCGCTGAGAGCCGCTGTGTTATCAGTACAAAAGGGCATATGTATTATATAACACAGACAGGGGAACTTCTTGTTCTAATACAGAGGGGATGGGAGCATTTAATGATAAATATGATAGCAGCAGGAGCGGAGGAGGCAGGAACTGACACAAGTAGACAGGCGGGGGGGGGGGGATGGAAGAGAGCAGAGGAGATAAATAGCAGGCTGCAGCTGACAGAGGCACGTACATTGACAACAGTGCCAGGGCTCAGCAGGCCTGATATATTGTGGTCAAAGTAGAGGGGGGAGGGTATAGCCAGGCAGGATCAGCCAAGGGACCAAATGACACAGCACAAGCACTGTGCTGTATCACATACTTTAAGGGAACAGAATTTGTTTCTAGTTTTTTGGGTTAACAAATGCTTTAACCTTGCCATGGCTGTGGCATGCTCACGTTGTTTCTCCAAAACCTCAAGCTCTACTTTCTTGTGTGCAGCTTCTGCTTCCACCTTCACTTTCTTTTGGGAAAAGGTGGCCTGAATTTTAGAAGCTTTGGCATCAGCACGGATTTTAATAAGTTGTTGGCTGAGAGTGGAAGATCTTGATTGTAGAGCAATGGGATTTAGATTCATGAAGTTGTGCAATCTCAACTCTGCTTCTGTTTGCAGTACTAAACTGTCTCTCTCTAGATTAAGCTCATCAAATCCCTTTAATTTTATTGTGACTATTCAGTGTTGTACAGCTTTTAGGGGGTATATTTATGGCACAATCTTTGATAATACCCTCTAGTTGTAGTAACTCATGTGAAAGCTGAGAAAGGAATAACATGCAATCAAAAATTTTGCAGGGGTGTACTCACTTTTGTTGCCAGCAGTTTAGACATTAGCCACTTGCCAACCGTGTAACGTGGCACCCATTGTTCTGGGAGGACGTGTTATAACGTCCTCCCAGAATCGCGCTCCCGCTGGGGCGCACACACGGGAGTCTCCGTGCTCGCCGGGTTCCTGGGAAATGGCAGTTCACCAATCGATGTAAAAGGCCATTGGCAGCGGCCCTTTACCACGTGATCACGCTGTCCAATGACGGTGTGATCACAATGTAAAACACTGCAGGGTCATCGAGTGTCAGCTCTCTCATCTCCTTACACCGATTCAGTTTGTGAGAAAAGAGAGATCGATGCCCTGCAGTGACAGCCTGTGAGTTGTTTTACATTTCTACAGTGCCCAGCTGTGACCAGCAGAATTCAAGTTTTGCTGATAGTGCCATATCTGTGCCACCACAGTGCCATCAGTGCCACCAGAGTGCCACTAAAGTGCCATCAGTGCCACTACAGCGCTCATCTGTGCCACCAGAGTGCCCATCTGTGCCACCAGAGTGCCCATCAGTGGCACCTGTGCCCAGTGCCAATACAGCGCTCATCTGTGCAATCAGTTCCACACCAATGCCACACCAGTGCCGCATCAGTGCCACACCAGTGATCATCTGTGCCACCACAGTGCTCAGCCAAACTACAGTACTCATCTGTGCCAGAGTGCTCATCAGTGCCACCTGTGCCCATCAGTGCTACCTGTGCTAAACAGCGCCACTACAGTGCTTAGCTGTGCCATCAGTGCTACCTGTGCTAATCAGTGCCACTACAGTGCTTATCTGTGCCTTCAGTGTCACCGCAGTGCCCCACGTGCCCATCATTGCCACACCTGTGCCGCATCAGTGCCACACCAGTGATCATCTGTGCCACTACAGTGCTCAGCCAAACTACAGTACTCATCTGTGCCATCAGAGTGCCCATCAGAGCCACTACAGTGCCACCTGTGCCCACCAGTGCTACCTGTGCTAATCAGTGCCACTACAGTGCTTAGCTGTGCCATCAGTGCTAATCCGTGCCACTACAGTGCTTATCTGTGCCTTCAGTGTCACCGCAGTGCCCATCAGTGCCACCTGTGCCTTTATTGCCACTAACGTGCTCATCAGTGCTACTACAGTACTCATCAGTGCTACATTTGTGCATTTACAGTAATCATCTTTGCCATCAGTATCAAATCAGCTCCACCTGCGTGTCCAGCAGTGCTACCTGTGCCCATCAGTACCACTACAGTGCTTCTGTGTTATCAGTGTCACTACAGGGCTACACCAGTGCCACCTGTGCCTTCATTGCCATCAGTGCCACTACAGTGCTCATCTGTGCCTTCATTGCCATTAAAGTGCCCATCAGCGCCACTACAGTGCCCAATAGTGCACATCAGTGCCTGTCAGTGCCAGCTAATCAGTAGAGCCGCAGTGCATTAGTGCACATCAGTGCAACCTCATCAGCGCCCATTAGTGTATCCACATCGCACCAGTATGGCAAAAAAATATTCTGCTGAGGAGGCATACCAGATTCTGAGCCTGAGCGAAGAGAGAAGTGGGTCTGAGTCTGCGTCCAATTCTGATTCGGATTATGAGCCCATTCTAAGCAGTGTGTCTGATTCAGAATCGGAGGAAGAAGAACTGGTGCCCAGGAAACGAAGGCGTTCTGGTGAGGAGCAGCAGGCTACTACAAGTAGTGCAGTGCCATCCACCTCTGACGCAGTGCCATCTACATCTACTGCAATGCCATCCACCTCTAGTGCAGTGCCACTGCAACAAAGGCCAAGGACCCATGCCAGCCTTCCCTATGCCCTACAGAACCCCCTGTGGCTTCCATCTAGTTCTGGAGCAGCGAACCTCCCCCCTTTCACCGCCCAGCCAGGTGTCCAGGTGAACACCGAAGGTTTTGCCCTAATTGATTTTTTAAATTAAATTTTTACTGAGGACTTTCTGTCATCCATCGTGGCCCAGTGCAACCTTTATGCCCAGCAGTTCATCGCAGACAACCCCCGTTCTAGTTACGCCCAACCTTTTGAATGGCAAGAACTTACAGTGGCCGAATTTAGACTTTTTTTAGGCCTAACATTTAATATGGGAATCACAAAAAAAAACGAACTGTACTCCTATTGGTCTACTAAGCCCATTCACCACATGCCAATTTATTCATCCCTCATGCCAAGGTCAAGATACCTTAGAATTATGCTTTTCCTCCACTATAATAACGCGCAGTGCCCTACCCGCAATGACCCAGCTTTCGATAAATTATTTAAAATTCGCCCCCTTCTAAATTATTTTTCTGAAAAATTTGCCCAATTATATACCCCCAACCAAAACATCTCTATTGACAAATCCCTTGTAAAATTCACAGGCAGGCTGGCCATAAAACAGTTTATCCCCAGCAAAAGGGCCCGATATGGGGTTAAAGTATATAAACTTTGTGACAGAGCCACCGGATACATCTATTCCTTCTTGGTCTATGAAGGAAGGGACACCCAACTGCATCCCCGTGAATGCCCTGAATATATTGGAGCCAGTGGAAAGGTTGTTTGGGAGCTTATTTATCCACTACTTGGAAAAGGTTACCACCTTTATGTGGATAATTTTTATTCAAGCTTGCCCCTCTTCCGCAACCTTTACCTGAGGCAGACTCCAGCATGCGGTAAGGTTCGAGCCAACAGAAAGGGCTTCCCGCAAAGGCTCGTTAACGAAAGGCTACAAACGGGGGAGACGGCGTCTTTGCGGAACCAGGAGCTATTGGCTGTCAAGTTGAGGGACAGACCGAACGGCCACATGCTGACTTCAGTACACGACACCTATGTGGAAATCCCCAGGAGGAGAGGAGGCACAATCCGGAAGCCATCTTGTGGCAATGATTATAATTTGTTCATGGGGGGTGTCGACTTCAATGACCAGATGATCGAACCCTACCTTCCCACAAGAAAATCCCGCCACTGGTACAAAAAAGTTTCCATATACCTTTTCAGTTTGACCATATATAATAGTTTATTAGTTACCAAAAATCAACCCAGAACCCCATATCCTTTCTAGAATACCATGAAGAAGTCATCACCACCTTAGTGTACCCTGAAGGCCCACCAGAAAACATTCGCTCGGATGCAGTGAGCAGACTACAAGAACGTCACTTTCCTGAAAAACTCCCCTTGCGTGAAACAGGCCAAAGACGCCAAAAAAAATACCGCGTGTGCTCCAAAAGGAGGTAGAAGAGACACCGTATTTTTGTGTCCCCAATGCCCTTCTCAACCAGGCCTCTGTATAGGTGACTGTTTCTGCCGTTACCATACTTCACTACATTATTAGTGAAGTATGGTAAACGTAATTGTCATTTACAGCCACACCCCTTATGCCACTGCACTGCACATACCGCTGCCGTCTTCAGAACTGACCCTGGCCTGCTATATGACCACGCTTCTGCCTCACGCTAAAAATACATCTGCCTGCTTCGGAACTGACCCTGGCCTGCTAAACGACCACTCTTCTGCCTAATGTAAACCTACCTGTGCCTGCTCCGGAACTGACCATGGCCTGTTATACGACCACGCTTCTGCCTAATGTTAACACACCTCTGTCTGCTCTGGAACTGACCCTGGACTGGTTGACCACGTTTTTTTGCCTACCTCCTGGACTGATCTTTTAGCCTGCTGCTGGAGTAATGGGATTCACACACAGGGGTCTCACATATGTGAGGGGCTCCAGAATTTGTTTTTCTGGATGAAAAAACTGCATTTTTAGTCTTCTCATTTCCGGATTAGGGTCTGGAGACTTCAAAGCGATTTGGGTGGGAGAAGCCTCTACCCCTGTCCCCATTCTTTCCTGGCCTGCTACCCGTACTATGGATCCTGTTCCTGCCTACTACCAGGATCAATATTTTGGCGCTGCCGGAAATATCTCCAACTGCACTGACCCTGGACTGTATATGGACAGTACCCCTGCCTGCATGGACTATGGACAATATTCCTGCCTGCTGCCTGGACAATTCTGTTTGCTGTCGCTGACCACGTCCCTGTCTGCTGCCTGGATCAGGGCTGTCCTCCTGTGGACCATGGCACTACTAAACCCACAGGTAATCTTTTGTTTGCCCTTTCCTCAGCAGAATGTTTTTTGGGGTGTAATTCTTGGTATGCACATGCTATATCTTAGAAATATAAAGAGCTTTCAAAAATGTGATAGGTTGTCAGGAAATTAGATGCATAATGTATGTCCCTAGAACACCTGATGGTGCTCCTTGGATGTTGGGCCTCTGTATGTGGCCAGACTGTGTAAAAGTCTCACACATGTGGTATCGCCATACTCAGGAGTAGCAAAATGTATTTTGGGTTGTCATTTTTGCTATGTACATGCTATGTGTTGGGAATATCTTATAAATGGACAACTTTGTGTAAAAAAAATGCGTTTTCATTTTTTTCCCACATTTTCCAAAAACTTCTGGAAAAAAATGAACCATTCAAAAGACTCATTATGCCTCAAAGATTATACTTTGGGGGGGTTAGCTTTCCAAAATGGGATCATTTTGGGGGAGTTTCCATTGTTTTGCTGCTCCAGGGCCTTCAAAAATGTAATAGGTGGTTGAGTAATGAGATGTGTAATTTATGCTCCTAGAACGCCTGAAGGTGCGACTTCAATGTTGGGCCAGGCTATGTAAAAGTCTCACACATTTGGTATCGCCATACTCAGGAGTAGCAGAATGCATTTTGGGGTGTCATTTTTGATATTTACATGCTATGTGTTGGAAATATCTTATAAATGGACAACTTTGTGTAAAAAAATACGTTTGCATATTGTTCCCACATTTTCCAAAAACTTCTGGAAAAAATGAACCATTCAAAAGACTCATTATACCTCATAGATTATACGTTGGGGTGTTAGCGTTCCAAAACGGGGTCATTTTGTGGGCGTTTCCATTGTTCTGGTGCTCCAGGGCCTTCAAAAATGTAATAGGTGGTTGAGTAATGAGATGTGCAATTTATGCTCCAAAAACGCCTTAAGGTGCTACTTCAATGTTGGGCCAGGCTATGTGGCCAGGCTGTGTAAAATTCTCACATATTTGGTATCGCCATACACAGAAGGAGTAGCAGAATGTATTTTGGGGTGTAATTTGTGGTATGCACATGCCATGTGAGATAAATAACCTGTTAACTTGACCATTTTGTGGGAAAAAAAAATTTCATTTTGCAAAGAATTGTGGGAAAAAAATGACTATTTCAAAAAACGAACCATGCCTCTTAATACCTTGGGATGTCTACTTTCCAAAAAGGGGTAATTTAGGGGGTATTTGTACTTTCCTGGCTTGTTAGGGTCTCAAGAAATGAGATAGGCCGTCAGTATATCAGGTGTGATCAATTTTCAATGATTGCCCCCATAGCTTGTAGACTCTATAACTTTCTCAAATACCAAATAATATACACTTATTTGGGTTATTTTTACCAAAAATATGTAGCAGTATAAATTTTAGCAAAAATGTATGAAGAAAAATTATTAATTAGCAAAACTTTATAACAGAAATTAAGAAAAATGCAATTTTTTACAAAATTTGCGGCCTTTTTTCATTTATAGCGCAAAAAATAAAAAACCCAACACTGATTAAATACCACTAAAAGAAAGCTCTATTTGTGTGAAGAAAAGGACAAAAAATTCATATGGGTACAATGTTGCATGACTGAGTAATTGTCATTCAAAATGTGAGAGTGCTAAAAGCTGAAAATTGGTCTTGTTAGGAAGGGGGTTAAAGTGCCCAGTTGTCAAGTGGTTAAAGTGGTTATTAAGCCACTTGTATAAAAAGTTGCCATCCCCTCTGTATTATAACAAACTAACGTAAAAAGAATTAAAGACAATATTTCAAAACGATTAATTATTAAAAAGAAGTATGTAAAAACGATTTTAAATATGACGATGTATAAAAACCATTTTTATTGGGTTTATTCACATATAATA
>BLSH010151895.1:296664-308655 GCA_018402905.1 Glandirana rugosa | reverse complement strand
ATACCAGACTCGTGACTGTCCGACCCCCCCCCCCCCCCCCCCCCCCCCCCCCCCAGCCTGTCAGTGCTCAGACCATACGCCGCACACTGCATCAAATTGGTCTGCATGGCTGTCATCCCAGAAGGAAGCCTCTTCTAAAGATGTTGCACAAGAAAGCCCGCAGTTTGCTGAAGACAAGCAGACTAAGGACAAGGATTACTGGAAACATGTCCTGTGGTCTGATGAGACCAAGATAACCTTATTTGGTTCATATGGTGTCAAGCGTGTGTGGCGGCAACCAGGTGAGGAGTACAAAGACAAGTGTGTCTTACCTACAGTCAAGCATGGTGGTGGGAGTGTCATGGTCTGGGGCTGCAGGAGTGCTGCAGGCACTGGGGAGCTACAGTTCATTGAGGGAACCATGAATGCCAACATGTACTGTGACATACTGAAGGAGAGCATGACCCCCTCCCTTCAGAGACTGGGCTGTAGGACCGTATTCCAACATGATAAACCTAAACACACCTCCAAGACGACCACTGCCTTGCGAAAGAAGCAGAGGGTAAAGGTGATGGACTGGCCAAGCATGTTTCCAGACCTAAACCCTATTAAGCATCTGTGGGACATCCTCAAACAGAAAGTGAATGCCTCTAACATTCACTAGCTCCATAATGTCATGGAGGAGTGGAAGAGGACTTCAGTGGCAGCCTGCGAAGCTCTGATGAACTCCATGCCCAAGAGGGTTAAGGTGGTGGAAAATAATGGTGGCCACACAAAATATGGACACTTTAGGCCCAATTTGGACATTTTCACTTAGGGGTGTACTCACTTTTGTTGCCAGTGGTTTAGACATTAACAGAGTTATTTTGAGGGGACAGCAAATTTACTCTGTTATAAAGAAAAAAATATATAATTTATTGACAAAAATGTGAGGGGTGTACTCATTTCTGTGAGATACTGTATATAGACACAATATAAATCAAACGTGGAGGATCCTCCAATCCCAGATGATGCCTGTTACAGGGAAACGCATCGGATGGAGACAGGAGTTGTGACATCACCACATTCCAGAACTGCTGGTGTATCCCATGGTCGGATTTTCTCTCTACCACTAGACTGTTTAGTTTTAATAAAGAGTGTGGATATACTACACAATGAGCCTTCTTCTCTTTTGTATATAAAATACATGCCACGGTCCGAGTGAAAAGGAGAGCTGAATCGTGGTTTGCAACAAGCTCTGATATGCATGTGTGTGGAGGGCTGGGATGCTGACCATCAAGCATAGGAGCCATTCCTGGCTAGTGCTGCTGTGGGAACAAGATTTGGCTATTTAAAGGATACTCCTTTATCTCATGCTCATCATGATCTCCTATAATCAAGAGATCGTGATTATGTGGTAAGAGGCTAATACATCTTAGAGCACTGGTGGAGCACTGAAGCACTTTATGAAGGTTGGACACTCAGTACTGGGAGCAGCATACTTTCGATTTGTTTTTTGGAATCTATATGGACACTTGCTAATATTGATATTTTTATCAATTTTCCATTTATTCTTCTGATATATTTCACACGTTTGATTTATACTGTGTCTATAGTGCCATGAAAAAATACTCATACTCCTTGAAATTTTCCACATCCTGTCATGTTACAAGAAACATAAATGTATATCTTTAGGATTTTATGTGATAGATCAACACAACACAAACACATAATTGTGAAGTGGAAGGAAAATTATCAATGGTTTTCAATCTTTTTTTTACAAATAAATATGTGAAAAGTGTGGTGTGCATTTGTATTCAGCCCCCAAGTCAATACTTTGTAGAACCACCTTTCACTGCAATTACAGCTGCAAGTATTTTTGGGTATGTCTCTAACAGCTTTGCACATCTAGAGAGTGAAATTTTTGTCCATTCAGCTTTGCAAAAATAGCTCAAGCTCTGTCAGATTGGACTAAGAGCATCTGTGAACAGCAATTTTCAAGTCTTGCCACAAATGTATTATTTATTTCAGGTACTTATATAGCGCTGTCAATTTACGCAGCGCTTTACATATATAATTCTCAATTAGATTTAGGTTTGGACTTTGGGCCCTTCTAACACCTGAAAATGCTTTAATCTAAACCATTCCCTTGTAGCTCTGGCTGTATGTTTAGAGTCGTTGTCCTGCTGGAAGGTGAACCTCCGTTCCAGCCTAAAGTCTTTTGCAGACTCAAACAGGTTTTCTTTTAAGATTGCCCTGTATTCGGTTCCATCGATCTTCCCATCAACTCCAGCTTCCCTGACTGTGCTGAAGAAAAGCATCCCCACAACATGATGCTGCCAATACATTTCACGATAGGGGTGCTGTGTTCAGGGTGTGCAGTTTTTTATTTTCTGCCACACATAGCTTTTTGCTTATAGACCAAAAAGTTCAAATTTGGTCTCATCTGACCAGAGCACCTTGCTTCCACATGTTTGCTGTGTCCCCCAGATGGCTTCTTGCAAACGGTACTTCTGTCAGGGAAATAGACCCAGAATGGCTACTGCTGCCCATTTCCAACATGGCCGCGTCCAGCCACCTGTATGAGTTGGCATGGGCCGACGCACACGAACGTACGTTCCGTTACGAACGAACGTTCCGTCATGAACGCGGGGACGCGCCGGGCACGCGCAGTAGCAAGCACATTGGCGCCCTTTGGGCTATTTAAACCTGTCACTAACAAAAGGACTTTGCTGGATTATCTCTCAGCTCCCCTGTGATTCCTGTGTTCCTGTTTTCTCCTAATTGATCTCCTGTTTACCAGACTCGGCTTGTCCTGACCCTGCACCTGCTCTCCAGTCCTGATCCTCGGCTTGCCTCCTTGACCATTCTCCTGGCTTGTCCCGCTGCTGGCTCTACCAACTCTGCTATCCTGTGCATCCTTGTCCTGGTGCACCATCCCAGCTGCTTCCTCTGATCTAACCGTGTATGACCCCGGCTTGCCTTCTGACCTCGTCTCCAGCTGACTCCCCACGGAGGCTTAAGCACGCCAGCAACCACCAGCTGTTCCTGCAACTTCCTGCTACACAGTCTTCTGGAATTACCTGCTGGCAACCCCTGCTTCTTTGGGCGCTGCTCCCCTGTCTCATCCCCAGGGTAGCTGTGCACTTAGCCGCAAGGGAAGCCCTCTAACATCTCGGCCTCACACCTGCTTCCTGACAACTTCTTATGGCTTTCTTTCAACAATGGCCAGATTTGTGGAGTGCACGACTAATAGTTGTCCTGTGGACAGATTCTCCCACCTGAGCGGTGGATTGCTGCAGCTCCTCCAGAGTTACCATGGGCCTCTTGGCTGCTTCTCTGATTAATGCTCTCTCGGGATATGTTTTTATAACTTAACCCTGCTTTAAACTTCTCCACAACATTATCCCTGACCTGTCTGGTGTGTTCCTTGGCCTTCATGATGCGATTTGTTCACCAAGGCTCTCTAAGACCCCTTTCACACTGAGGCAGTTTTCAGGTGTTTTAGCACTAGAAATGGCCCCTAAAAAGTGCCTGTAAACTGCCTCCCATTCTAAGGAGTGTGCCTTTTCACACTGGGGCAGTGCGCTTGGGGGACGTTCCAAAAAGTCCTGCAAACAGCATCTTTGGGACGGGTTGGAAGCCCTGTAATTAGCGCTCCCAAAACACTCCTACCTATTGCAATGAATGGGCAGCGCTTCCAAATCCAGAATTTACTCATAATAAAAAACATATCAAATGTGTACACTGAGAAAAATGTACCATTTTGAGAAAAAAATTAATTTGAAATTGATGGCAGCAACATGTCTCAAAAAAAGTTGAAACAGAGCCATATTTACTATGATGTAACATTCCTTCTTTTAACAACACTCTAAATATCTGGGAACTAAGGAGACCAGTTGTTGGAGTTTTGATTGAGGAATGTTGCACCATTCTTGTCCGATATAGGATTCCTCTGTCGTATTTTTCTTTCAAGATGCGCCAAATACAGGTGCTTTTTATTGGTGAAAGGTATAGACAGCATGCAGACTCATCTAGTACAAAGGTATGCCGTTGTCATAGATGCAGTATGTGGTTTATCATTGTCCAGTGAAATATGCAAGGCCTTCCCTGAAAAAGATGTCTGGATTGGAGTTGCTCTAAAACTTGGACATATCTTTCAAGATTGATGGTGCCTTTCCAGATGCGCAAGCTGTACATTCCATATGCACCCCCATATCATGGGAGGTGCAGGCTTTTGAACGGAGGGCTGATAAGCCAGAAGATCCCTCTCCTCTTAAGTCCAGAAAATGTGGCGCCCACAGTTGCCAAAAAGAATGCCAAATTTCGATTAATCTGACCACAGAACACCTTTTCATTTAGCAACGGATCATTTTAAATGAGCTTTGCCCAATTGAAGATGGTGGCTTTTCTGGATCATGTTCATATATGGCTCCTTCTTTGCATGATAGAGCTTTACCTTGCATTTTCAGATGGCATGGTATTCCTGAGCCTATGCAGTGATGTCCATCACAGAATTATGCTGATTTTTTATTGCAGTGCGGTCTCAGAGGCTGAAGATCAAAGGCATCCAATATTGCATTTCGGCCTTGTGCATAGAGATTTCTCCAGATTAGCAGAATCTTTTGATATTATGTACTGTAGATATATTTAATGTTGCAATTTTTTGTTGAACGTTATTCTGAAATTGTTCAACAATTTTAAGGACGCAACATTTCTGCTTATCTTTACTTCTGAGACACTGACTCTCTAAGGCCCCTTTCACAAAGGGGATCGATCCGATCAAGTCCACCTGACAGTTTTTCAGGTGGACCTGATCGGACCCTGCAGCCTCTTCTATAGAGTGGTGGACGTCATCGGATACATGTCCTCCCCGCCATCCGATCCGACAAAAACAGATGGATGACGGTCCTATTCCCCATCCGTGTGTCGGATTGGATAGAAACGGACAGGCGGGTCCAATTACCCCATAGACAAGAGCAGGCTGTGTCCATGTAGACCTGTCATCCGCCTGCTCAGCAGAGCAATCCCCTGCTGAGCAAGCAGATCCCGCTTCACGAAGGTGCCCGTATGAAAAAGGGCCTGAGGATGCTCTTTTTATACCCGATCATTTTACTGACATGTTGCTAATTAACTTAATCAGTTTCAAAATGCTCTTTCAGCATTTGTTGCCCTATTTCAACCTTTTTGAGATGCGTTGCTGCCGTGGAGTTCAAAGTTACCTTTTTTTAGCCACCTAAAATAGTATATTTTCTCAGTTTAAATATTTGATATGTTTTTTATTGTCTTTTATATAGATTTTATATAGCATCCCAACTTTTTTTTGGAACTGGGGTTGTATTTATGCATTTATGTTAATCTAAACCCAAAAGCAAAATATAAATATATAGGCTCATTCAGATGGCATCCTCCATGCAGAGACACTGGCAGGTGTGTGTATATCCCCCATAGTAGTAGATGTACATGCAGTGCCAGCACAGACACAATCGCAGAGTGCACTGATCAAAGCACAGAGGCACGTGCATCTGCCAGCGGCTCTGCATGGAGGATGGCACTAATATGCTGTATGAATGAGACCTATAACATCTTACCAATCCTTAGGCCTCATGCACACAGAACGTTAAAGTTCTAAAAACTTCAGTAGCTTTGGAATGAGTTTTTCAGTATTATTGCACTAGGCATTTTTCAGCAGTAGGGTTTTATTTTTTTTATTTTTTTGTTTAATGGATCAAAAACGTCCAAAAACCCTGGTAAGCCACGTTTTTGAGTGTTAGAACGTTTTTACAGCTAAAAAACGTCTCTCAGAACCAACTAGTCTTGGGGTTTTTTTTTACAGCTCAAAAATGGCCCTGCCCAAAACAGTTGATAACAGCCTATTTGTGCATGAACACATGGGATAACATGATGGGGAGTTTATTGACTGTAGAAAAAGACGTCCGAAACCAAAACCACTGTACAAACGTCCTGTGTGCATGAGGCAGCTGTATTTCTTTTTTAAGACTTTTTTTTTCTTTCCCTTCATTTTCTGCTGATGATCCAGTCAGTAATACACTTCAGATCTTACAGTGGCTCCAATGTGAATGGAGAAGCAATAGAGACACCTGTGGACAATAGAATTTGTCAGTTAGGGGAGAGGGTAGTGTTGGACGCACTAGAAGTTATCGGTGGACTTGACTAACAAATTATACCAAACTCCACCATTGTAAGCACCCGTCAGTGTTAACCACTTCTATACAGGACACTTACATCCCCTTCCTTCCCAGACCAATTTTCAGCACTCTCACACTTTAAATGACAATTACTCAGTCACGCTACACTGTACCCAAACAACATTTTTATCATTTTTTCTCACAAATAGAGCTCTCTTTTGGTGGTATATAATCACTCAAAATTGATAAGATTAGTGAAGCGCAATCCTCTATTGTTTGTAAGTATGCATAAACAGTGGAGGTCAATGAAGTAGTAAGACCATATCACTGTAAATATGCTAAACCCAATACTTAAAGTGCAACTGAAAAGTGACCGAGTGTTGAATCACTCTTTATAGTGTATTACCATCAAAGTGCATATAAATTCATATATTTCTAAAACATAATTATAAGTAGAATAAAGGTAAAACAATACCACTGTGGGAAAGGTAAGTGTGCAACATCAAATTCCACTAAAAGTGCAAAGTAGTAAAGTGTCCAGGTGCTATATCACTCTTTATAATGTGTTGACATAGAAGTCCATCTGGAATAAAAAGTAGCACACCAAAAGAATATATATAAAGGAACCAATTCTTGTTACTTAATCGTGTAGTGCTGAGAAGTGCTACCCAACAGAACCTCTGTCTAAGGAGGCGCCAGACGCGCCTACACTGCCGCCTGCAAAACTTTGCGGCCAGAGGCAGCATCCGAAGATGCTAGCACATAACCTATAAAAACTTAGAGAAAATGTGTGCCGAGGCCCAAAAGGCCGCCTTGCACACCTGTGACACCGAGGCCTGGTGTCTAAAAGCCCAGGAAGTACCAACAGCCCAGGTATAATGAGCCGTGACCGGAAAGGGGGACCTTGCCCCGAGCAGAATATGCGTGGGTCACGGTTTGTCTAATCCAATGAAAGTAGTAGCCGACGAGGCCGCCAAACCTTTGCGCGGACCCCCTTGTCAGCATAAATAAGGCATCAGCCTTCCGAAAAAAAGGCAAATTTTCATTTGGGTGTGATGGACGAGGGCACAATGAATGAAGAATATCTTCATTAATGTGAAAAAAAGAAAGAAAGAAAGAAAGAAAGGGTCGCAAGACCGCCTTGTCCTTATGCAGGACCAGGCAGGAATACTTGCACGATAGTGCTGCCAAGTCAGACACCCGTCTGGCGGAAGTGACGGCAGCCAAAAAGCCACCTTTTTCGACCGCAGTTGTGAGGGAATCACCCTGATATTTACATAGGGTGGTTCCTGAGGTACAGAAAGTACCAAAATCAGATCCCACTGGGCCATCGGGTCTTCACCCGAAGCGCCACATGTCGCACACCTTGTACAAAGGTACGAATCAACGCGCCAAAGGTCTCTGGAAAGGAATCGCCAGAGCCAATCTCCGGCCCTTGATAGTACTCAAAGCCAGTTTTTTTTTTGTTCAGGTCCTGCTGCAAAAAAATCAGGACCCTGCACACTACGCAAGAGCGAGGGTTATGACCCCCCCGGCTCGCACCAAACTATAAAAGCCTCTCAGGTGCGGTGGTAAATCTTGCGAGAAGTACACTTGCGAGCCTTCAACAAGGTAGGGAACACGGAATCAGCGACTCCCCTGTCACTTAGCACCTGGGACTCAATAGCCAGGCCGTCGAAGCCAGCGAGGATAAGGCAGGGTGCAAGATGGGCCCCTGAGACGGTAGATCATCTCGCAGCGGGAGCCGCCAGAGGGCATTTGCACCACTGCCGTGGCATAGTCCGACTGAATCCGAATCAGACGATCCTTCAACCTCACTGTCCGGTGAGACAGATTGTGCCTGATTACACTCAGTTCCAGCCATGGATGGGGAGGCGAGCCTCCTGTGCCGACCAACGGCCCTGGGCAGTGATGATCACCCACTGAAGGGGCATGGACGACTTCCCCTGAACCAACACCGAGTCCCGAATCCACCAGGTCAGCGACGCCCTGGTTTGGGAGCTCAGGCGGATCAGAAGGTCCAAGGACCGAGGGAACCTGTCCCACCAAGCCAGGATTGCTCGCTGAAGGAGACGAGTGTGACTCTGGGCATATGGTATTGCCTTGAAAGTCGAGACCATGAGCCCCAGCACCCGCATACAGAATCGTAATGAAGACCGACTGTGCGACAGGAGGGTTCGCACTGCCGACTGCAGTGACAGCAACTTGGCTGGAGGAAGGAAAAACCTTGCCTGCTCTGAGTCCAGAATCAGGCCCAGATACTCCAGGCGACGGGGACACCGTCGACTTCTGCAGGTAGAGCAACCAGCTAAAGTCCTGCAGCGAGTCATTGTGCTCTTCCAGAGCAGAGGCGGACTCCGCTCGCAGGAGCAGGTCGTCTAGGTAGGCTACTACCGCAATGCCCCTCTGGTTTTGTGAAAACGCGAGAAGCAGAGGCAAGACCAAAGGGAGTGCCACAAATTGATAATGGAGGTCTCCTACTGCAAAGCGAAGGAGACGCTGATGCCGTGGACAAATCGGTACATGGAGGTACACATCCCTGATGTCCAGAGACGCCAGAAATCCCCCCTGAAGGGCGGCCACAATTGAGCGGATAGATTGCATCCAGAATTTCCGCGCCCTAACACACCAGGTCAGGGCCTACAGGTCCAGTAGGAACAGATTTGAGTAAAAACCTCGAAAACTCTCGCTGGAGGGACTGGCACGATCACCCCTTGGTTCGAGAGTGCTTGCCTGCGGGAGCCCTAAGGTCGAAAGGAAGAACCTGACTGGGGGCAGAGTGTTGAACTCAGAAACGTCCCTCCACCCGAAGCCCGGGTGGGGGCAACCCATCAGGCTGAGGAGGTTTGTCCTCCGCCTTTTCGGTTTTGCGCTGCCACTGCCGGTGCCCGGCACCTGCAGCGACCTTACCGGGACAGGTCCCTTTACCCGCCGCGCCCGGGGACGCGAAAGAACCTCTTCCGACCCCAGGTAGGGGGCCCCTGTCTACTGCGAAACTCACGCCTCCGGGGCTCTGGGAGGAAGGTGCACTTACCTCCTGTGAGATCCTTAATGATCTCACCCAGCCGTGGACCGAATAGACGTCCACCCTGAAAGGGAAGGTCTACGAAACCTTTTTTGGAAGCATGGTCACCAGACCAAAACGCAACCAGAGTACCCGTCTGAGGATACGGCAACACCGCTATCCTGGATAACATAGGCAGCAAATCCACGGCCGCATCACCAAGGTACTCGAAAGCTTGGAGCAAAAATTCAGTCCTCTGCGGCGTATCCATTAGGCAGTCGCAGTCCAGAACATTCTGGAGCACCGCCATACGCTCAGACAGACATTGCGCCGCCATGGCGGACGTCAGGGTCGGCCGCAGAGCAGAGCCTGCCACCAGGAAGAGCGACTTTAACAGTGCCATTGTCTTTTAGTCAGCGGGGTCCTTGATGAAGGAACCCCTTCCAGAGGAATGGTCATCACCTTATTAAGGCGAGCTATCAGCGGGACCACCACAGGCGATTTTTATAAAAAAAAAGCTTTCCTCGAGGGATATCGAGCAGCGAACCGTTTTGACCTATGCTCTCAGAGTGTGGGAGGAAACCGAAGCACCAGGAGGAAACCCAGGCAAGCACAGGGAGAACATGCAAACTTCAGGCAGGGAGGTCATGGCTAGGACCTGAGCCAGCAAGCATTTTGCTGTCAGGCGCAAGTGCTACCCACTACACCACTGTGCTGCCGCGAAAAAGAATGCTGCGGACGCTGCCATTCATTAACTAAAGTGATCAAGAAAAATTGATCATAGGGGTAAGCCTTGGGGGCCCAATGGGGCCTGGAGGACCCCACACACATGCGCAGAAGTCTGCGATTTGTCATCCTGGCTAAGTCGCAGCGTAGTGCGAATTCCAGCGATAATGGCGGAAAACCGCCGTCCCCTGATCCCTTACTCCGAGGGACGCTACTTGGTGGCCTGTTGGGCGACATCCGCCCGGGGAGCATTCACTAAAGACCGCCGCAGCTGGTCCCAAAAAAGTTGCGCAGACGCGTCTGAGTCAGCAAGCAAGCAGGTTCAGCAGTATAGTCTGCCATCGCTCTTCCAAATCCCCCTTAGAAACACACAGATGTATACTAAAAGTTGTGGGCACCCCCACACAGCCGCACACCACCACCCCACAGTGCACCAGGGAACCCCAGAGGACTGCACCCGCCGCCACCAGCACCCACAAGAGAACCCAGCTATACTTGCCATTTGCTGCCTGTAACCTTTTTGGATCGTCAGAAGAGCCGCGCCGTCCGGAGCACACACCGTTCCAAAGAGAAAGGAAAAACGTTTTTCACACGTTTTTGCATAGGCAGGGGACTCCAATATGGCCACCGTTGAACACTAGAGGCCGAAAACCACCTGCAGGGAACATGCAGTACCGCAAACGGCCACTCTGAGCGCTAGAGGGAAAGCTCCATAGGCTCAGCATGTCCGCGGCTACGGTAAAATGGCAGCGGTTCGCCGCATGGCGGTGAAAAATAACGGACGGTCGCCAGACGATCGGGTGCGGCGCGGGGGGGGGGGTTGGTGAAGAGGGGCTCCACGCGCCCTTCCACCCCCTGAAAAAGGGGGGGGGGAAGGAAGGAACTCTCACTCACCACTTCGTACGACCGCCGTGGGTAGCCACCCAAACGCAGACCTTCCGCCCCTTCCTGGACGGTATGCTACAGGCCAGAAAATCGCCCTACCGAATCGCATTCGGGGCTGGGCTTAAGTGGGGATCACCCCAGGCCACCCGCACGGAATGGGCACAATGCGGCGGGACCCCATACGGCGGGACTGGCTCGCATCGGTCGGCCAGGCTGGGGAAAGTACAGAGCCCATGGACTCTCTATGCCCCGGCTGGCTTCTTGATAGCAGATCAATGCTTGATAGAAGTCAAATAAAATAAAAGTAAAGAAAGAATAAAGAAAAAATGGTCACAAACAGGACCGCATTTCCCCTAAAGGGAAGCTAGGTCAACTCCTTGCAAACTAGGCATTGAAACTGCTGAGCTAGGCTATGGAGAGGGTTTATGTGGGAAGAGAGGACGGCCCCATGGGAGGGGCCAGCTGTTTCTTTTCCCTGCCTAGTTAACTCCTAGTTGGACAAGCATAAACCCCATATGTAATGAAGAGCTGCGTCTGTCAGTGAACGTAGGATAAATGGGGGTTCTTGGCCCCGCACAGCATACACATGGGTCACAGTCTGTCTGATCCAACGTGATACAGTGGCCGACAAAGCCGCCAAACCTTTGCGCGGCCCTTCCGTCAGCACAAACAGCACATCTGACCTCCGAAAAGGAGCCGTAGCTGTCCCTAAAAGAGGGGGACCCTCCAAGGGAATAGTCGTCGCCTTATTCAGGCGGGCCACCGGCGGATCCACCGTGGGGGAGGTCCATTTCTGTAACAGGCTGTCCTCAAAAGGGTAGCTCACAGAAAAACGTTTTGGCAGAGCAAAGGAATTTAGCAGACGCTGCCATTCCTTATAGACAAACTGGTCAAAATACTCGAGGTAGGGAAACACCTTGGGAGCACGGGAGGGCTTCTTGGACCCAAAAGTGTAGGCAGACGCCTGTGACTCCCCAGCCTGGTCCAGCCGTAGAGAATTACGGACAGTCGAGACCAGGGCACCCACCAGCGCCTTTTTGCGCGCCACTGAGTCGCCACTGGTCCACCATCCGAAGGCTCCAGCTCCCCGTCCGAGAGCTCCACGGGGGTCCCTGTGACCCCAGAGCCCCCTTCTGGCTCCGAGTCCTCCTCCGAAGATTGAAGAGGAGGTGGACGCTTCTTGGGGCCCCCCTACCCCGGCTCGGTTCCCCCCGGGCGAAAAACTTCCAAAATTGAAGTCAATTGGTCTAGGGGAACCAGAGGTCCCAG
>BLSH010151895.1:271696-294685 GCA_018402905.1 Glandirana rugosa | reverse complement strand
AGACCAAGGGGATCTGGTTAACTGAAGTTAAAACCTTCAAAAAGCGGGCCCCCCTTGGCTCGGCCCCATCCCCCCGGGGTTCTTCGCAGGTGGAGGAGAAGTTAGAAGCCTCCTCCTGAGCCTCGGTCTTCCCCCGAGACCCCAGTGTCCCTGGGGGCACCTCGAGAGCCTGCCCCTCGACCTCGGAAGCCTACCACCTGGTCACCGCTGAGTCACCGCGCGTTTTTCCGCGACCACCCACGGGACCAGAGCTGACAGGCATTAAGAGATGCCGACCTGGTCCGACCCCTCAGTGTCCGCAGACGGATGTGAAAACCCAGGTTCTTCGGGAGGGCACGAGGGTTCGGTCAAAATACTCGAGGTAGGGAAACACCTTGGGAGCACGGGAGGGCTTCTTGGACCCAAAAGTGTAGGCAGACGCCTGTGACTCCCCAGCCTGGTCCAGCCGTAGAGAATTACGGACAGTCGAGACCAGGGCACCCACCAGCGCCTTTTTGCGCGCCACTGAGTCGCCACTGGTCCACCATCCGAAGGCTCCAGCTCCCCGTCCGAGAGCTCCACGGGGGTCCCTGTGACCCCAGAGCCCCCTTCTGGCTCCGAGTCCTCCTCCGAAGATTGAAGAGGAGGTGGACGCTTCTTGGGGCCCCCCTACCCCGGCTCGGTTCCCCCCGGGCGAAAAACTTCCAAAATTGAAGTCAATTGGTCTAGGGGAACCAGAGGTCCCAGCGCGGCCTGTGCTTCCGCGGACCCCTCCGGAGAAGCAACTGTCGGTTCAGCCGCCATTGTGCCATCGCCGGGACACTTGTGAGGCCTATCGGCCATACGCCCACACAATGCACCCCCGCACAATGCAGAACGATCGGGACTGCCCAGTAGGACCCAGCACCACTGCGCCCGCACCCCAGGAAGAGAACCAGCGATACTTGCCGAATACTGCCCTCCTTGCTTGAGAAGAGGCTGCCCGCATGTTAATGCTGCTGCTGCTGCTGCCGTCCCCAGTGCCGGCCAAGAAGAGGGAGAAGTGGCGCCAACTCACACGTGTTCTTTCCCATTCAGGGAGACCAACAAAAATGGCCGCCAACGGCCACAAGAGGCCAAACACTGCTCCCAAATTGGCTGCGGCTAGCTGCGATCCCAAGAAAAATGGCGGCCGGCGCCGCCAAAATGGGGTTGAACGCCTCGTGGCATGAGGCGAACGAACGTGCGGCGACCGAGTGGGCAGACGAGCAAACCGCCAGTAGGGGGAGGGAGTGGAAACACCTGGGTCACCTGTACCCCCACCGAAACGGGCACCGCTAGCCGCCCCCCTCCGCCCCCGGGGGGGTGTCACTCACCCTTCCAGATGGGCGTAGCGGGTAGCCACCCGGAGCAGACCTTCCTCCCCCCAGGTGGGGAGGGATGCTGCTGGCCATGCGACCCCTGGAGCGAGCAGCAGCCTGGTCACTGGATACGCAGGTGAGGCGTTTAACCCACCGGCCACCCGCACGGAATGGGCACGATGCGGTGGACCACGCTAAAGCTAAGGTTGGCTCGCATCCGTTGGCCGTGCTGGGGAGATGGCAGGACAAGGAATATCTGCGTGTTCCCCAGCCGGCTACTTGATTGCAGTCTTCATCAGAAGTCTTGCGCAAAAAGAAAAATCAAACAAAAAATAGGGGAACCGCAGATCCCAGCAGGGAACCACGTCTAACTCCCTGCACTAGGCAGAAAAAAAACTGATGTGCTATGCAGGGCTGAGGGGTTATATGCTGAGTAAGGACAGCCCCCTGGGAGGGTGGTAAAAGGTTCATAAACCCACGTGTCATTAATAAGAGGCTGCGTCTGCCAATGAACGCAAGAGAAAATGCATTTTTTTAACACAAAGTTGACCATTTATAAGATATTTCCAACACACAGCATGTACATAGCAAAAATGACACCCCAAAATACATTCTGCTACTCCTGAGTATGGCGATACCACATTTGTGAGACTTTTACACAGCCTGGCCACATACACAGGCCCAACATTGAAGTAGCACCTTTAGGCGTTCTACGAGCATAAATTACACATCTCATTTCTCAACCACCTATTACATTTCTGAAAGGCCCTGGAGCAACAGGACAATGGAATTTCCCACAAAATGACCCCATTTTGGAAAGCAAAACCCCAACGTATAATCTATGAGGCATAATGAGTCTTTTGAACATGTCATTTCTTTCCAGAAGTTTTTAGAAAATGTGGAAAAAAAATGAAACCACTTTTTTTTTTACACAAAGCTGTCCATTTATAAGATATTTCCAACACATAGCATGTACATAGCAAAAATGACACCCCAAAACACATTCTGCTACTCCTCCTGAGTAGGACGATACCACATGTGTGAGACTTCTACACAGCCCGGCCATATACAGAGGCCCAAAATTGAAGTAGCACCTTTAGGCGTTCTATGAGCATAAATTACACATCTCATTTCTCAACCACCTATTACACTTTTGAAGGCCCTGGAGCAGCAGGACAATGGAATTGCCCACAAAATGACCACATTTTGGAAAGCAAACACCCCAACGTATATTGAGGGATTATGAGTCTTTTGTACGGTTATGTCTTTGAAAAACGCGGAAAGAAGATAAAAACTCATAAATTGACCACTTTGTGTAAAAATAAAAGATATTTCTAACACATAGCATGTACATAGCAAAAATTACACCCCAAAATACATTCTGCTGTTCATCCAGAGTATGGCGATACCACGTGTGAGACTTTTACACAGCCTGGCCATAGAGAGGTCCAACATGCAGGGAGCACCATCATGCGTTCTAAGAGCATAAATTACACATAAAATATCCTAATGACCTATTACACTTTTGAAGGTCCTGGAGCACCGGGACAGTGGAATTACCCACAAAATGATCCCATTTTGAAAAGAAAACACCCCAATGTATATTCCATGAGGCATTATGAGTCTTTTGTACGGTTCATTTTTTTCCACAAGTCTTTGGAAAACGTGGAAAGAAATTAAAAAGGTATTTTTTTTTTTTTTTACATAAAGTTGTCAATTTATATGATATTTCTAACACATAGCATGTACATAGCAAAAATTACCCCCCAAAATACATTCTGCTACTCGTCCTGAGTACGGTGATGCCACGTGTGAGACTTTTACACAACCTGGCCACAGAGAGGTCCAGCATTGAAGTAGTACCTTCAGGCTTTCTAGGAGCATAAATTACACATCTAATTTCATTCCTACCCATCACACTTTTGAAGGTCCTGGAGCACCAGGACAGTGGCATTACCCACAAAATTACCCCATTTTGGAAAACAAACACCCCAATGTATATTTTATGAGGCATGGGCTGCAGATACGTACTCGGGTACACTTATGGGCTGCAGATAGGTACTCGGGTACTCTGATGGATTAGTAAAAGGTACTCGGGTACTCTGATGGGCTGGTAAAAAGTTCTCGGGTACTCTGATGGTCTGGTGACAGGTACTTGGGTACACAGATGGGCTAGTGACAGGTACTAGGGTATTCAGATGGGCTAGTGACAGGTACTCAGATGGACTGGTGACTGGTACTCGGGTACTCTGATGAGCTGGTGACAGGTACTCGGATACTGTGATGGGTTGGTGACAGGTACACGGGTAATCTGATGGTCTGGTGACAGATGTTTGGTACTCAGATGGGCTAGTGACAGGTACTAGGGTACTCAGATGGGACAGGCACTCGGGTACTCAGATGGGCTAGTGACAGGCACTCGGGTACTCAGATGGGCTAGTGACAGGTACTAGGGTACTCAGATGGGCTGGTGACAGGTACTCAGGTATTCTGATGAGATGGTGACAGGTACTGTGATGGGCTGGTGACAGGTACTCCGGTACTGTGATGGGTTGGTGACAGGTGCACGGGTACGCCGATGGTCTGGTGACAGGTACTCGGGTACTCTGATAGGCAGGTGACAGGTACTCGGGTACTTTGATGGGCTGGCGACAGGTACTCGGGTACTTTGATGGGCAGGTGACAGGTACTCGGATACTCTGATGGGCAAGTGACAGGTACTTTCATGGGGTGGTGACAGGTACTCTTTATTGGGGGATGGGCAATCGGTGTGTGAAGAGAACCCGGTAACAGCTAGTTAACGCGGATTCTCGTCATTCTGTGTCCAATCACAGCCGGTCACGTGGTAAAGCGCCACTATGATTGGCTCTTTACCGTGATCGGGGTTGGGCTTTTTCCAGGGGAGCGCACGAGCGGCGTGTACGCCGCTGTTTGTTTTGGTCGGAAGTGACCGGCTGTGATAGGACACAGCCGGTCACGTGGTAAAGAGCCAATTTTATTGGCTCTTTACCCCAATCATGGAAGGCCGGAGTCCCGAGGGACACAGTCGATCCCCAATCGCCGCGATCCGGGCCCCTGGGGGCGCGCAGAGCAGCAAAAATGGGAGGACATCATATGACATCCACCCAGGATGGGGAGTGCACCCTGCCGGCGTATAGTAATAATAAGGTAAGGAAGGGGTTAAAAGGTTTGTCTCAAGCCACTTTTGCTGAACAGCTTGGTCTGTTAATGAAAGTTAAAGTGGTTGTTAATCCACTTGTATAAAATGCTCCCATTCCCTCTGTATTAGCACAATAAATCCCCCTGTGCTATATTATATATATATATATATATATATATATATATATATATATATACACACACACACACATACATATATACACATACTTATCTGTATACATTACACACAGGCTTCCTAGGATCAGTTGTGGTTTTTCTCTCTCCTCTGCTCAGCAAAGAGTTCCTGAGGGTGAGGCCAAGCATTGCTGCTGAGGTCATCTGGAGAGGAGAGAGCGCTGTGTTAGGAAGTGGGTGTGTTATCTATATAGATAAGAATATTTATTATATAACACAGACACAGGCAAACTCCTCGTTTGCCCGTGTCCGAGTATATCAAATATTCTTATCTACACAAAGGATAGGGGCTATAAAAGTTAATTTTGAGAGCAGAGAAAAGACTCTACGTACTAAGAGGGAGAGAGAATTGAAGACAGGCAGAGGAGAATAGGAGAGCTGCTAGTGACAGACTGCACAGACCACGTGCTCTCAAGATCAGCTAATGTGATAGGGGAGTCAGCACTCGGCAGAGGTCATGACCTGGCATTATCAAACAGGTATTTTAGGGCAGTGGTCCTCAACCCTGTATTCAAGTACCCCCAACAGGCCATGTTTGCAGGTTTTCCTTTATCTTGCACAGGTGCTTTAAATCAGAGTCAATGGCTTGGTATTTTGGACAGGCATTTTATCTAAGCGAAAATCCCAAAACATGCCCTGTTGGGGGTACTTGAGGACAGGCTTGAGAACCACTGTTTTAGGGGATACAGAGGGATCATTTAAAAATGCTGCTAATTGCACATTAAAGAGACAGGAGCAGCCTTTCTTTGGGTTAACAAACGCTTTAATAACATACTGCCTGGAACAACAGGTGAAAAAAAATAAAATAAATAGAAGCAAACCAACACAGTCACCACATGTAAGAATTGGTAATCTGCAATATAATACAATTTTGGTTTTCAATACCAATTAACCACTTCAGCCCCGGAAGGATTTCTCACTGTAGGACCAGAGCACTTTTTGCGATTCGGCACTGCGTCGCTTTAACTGACAATTGCGCGGTCGTGCGATGTTGTACCCAAACAAAATTTGCGTCTTTTTTCCCCACAAATAGAGCTTTCTTTTGGTGGTATTTGGTCACCGCTGCATCATTTCTGATTGCCGCTATAAACAAAGAGCGACAATTTTGCAAAAAAACAAACAATTTCTTACTTTTTGCTAAAATACGAATCCCAAAAAATATATTAAAAAAAAAAAATGTATTCATCGGTTTTGGCCGATTTATATAATTCCTCATATTATTGGTAAAAAAAAAAAAAATGCAAAACTGTGTTTATTGATTGGTTTGCGCAAAAGTTTGCGCGTTTACGGATGATGAGAATTAATTTCTGTTTTTTTTTTATTTTTTACTAGTAATGGTGGTGATCTGCATTTATCGGTACTGCGATATTGCGGCGGACATGTTGGACCATTTTGACACTTTTTTGGGACCATTGGCATTTATACAGCGATCAGTGCTATAAAAATGCACTGATTACTGTGTAAATGTCATTGGCAGTGAAGTGGTTAACCTGCATGGGGCAGGGAAGGGTTTAACTGTGTTCCCTAGGCGTGTTCTAACTGTGAGGGGGCTAGGCTACCTTGGGCATAAGAGATCTGACTGATCCCAGTGACAGGGATCAGTAGATCTCTTATGTCCCCACTGACAGAGCGGGGAACCGCCATGTTTACATCGGCGGTTCCCCATTCTTTCAATCTGGTAGCTCATTGCGGCTCGCCAGCAGACATCGGGTCCGCCCGGCCGCGGGCACACTCCTCCAGAGTGCGCCGGGCATGGGATCTCGCCCCCTAGCTGGGCAACCCCACGAATCGCTGTTTATTTACAGCGATTCGCGGGACGGCGCCACACTGCCGCAGTAAATATACTGCGTGCGGTGTGGAACTGGTTAAAGAACGCAATTTTGTGCCTTTTAACCCTCTCACTGCCATCGACATAATGATTAAAGGTAGAAGCAGCACCAATATGTAAATAGAATCCCAGCTGCTAAAATAAAGGGATTTTATTAAAACTTGCCATAAAATCCTTTTCTCTGAGTTCACTGACAGACGCAGCCCTTCATAGACAACTGGGTTTATGCCAATCCTACTAGGAGTAGACTAGGCAGAAAAGCACAAGTGGGTTTATGCTCATCCTACTAGGAGTAGACTAGGCAAAAAAGCAAAAGGATAGGCTGGCCCCTCCCAGGGGGCAGTTTTCACTTCACTATAATCCCCCTGCTGTGCATAGCATATCAGTTCGTAACAAGCCGTACAAACTCAACACAGAGGGGTGGGTGCTGCGTCTGTCAGTGAACTCAGAGAAAAGGATTTTACGGTAAGTTTTAATAAAATCCCTTTTTCTCTTACGTTCACTGACAGACGCAGCCCTTCATAGACAAGTGGGGATGTCCCAAAGCTGTGTCAGTCAAGAGGGGTGGGCAAGCAACAACTGTACCCAACAGAATCCTCTTAGGAGGCGCCAGCCGCGCCTACACCGCCGCCTGCAAAACTTTGCGGCCAAAAGCAGCATCCGCGGATGCTGAAGCATCAACTTTGTAAAACTTAGTAAACGTGTGCACCGAGGCCCAACTAGCCGCCTCGCACACCTGTGACACCAAAGCCTGGTGTCAGAGCCCAGGAAGTGCTAACTGCCCTGGTGGAATGAGCCGTGACAGAAAAAAAAAAAGGGGATACTTTGCCCCGAACAGTATTCGCATGAGTCACGGTCTGTCTGATCCAACAGGAAACAGTAGCTGATGAGGCTGCCACGCCTTTGCGTGGACCTTCCGTCAGCACAAAACGCAACAGACTTCCAAAAGGAAGCTGTAACCACCAAATACACCCGTAAAGCCCACACGACATTCAAAGAATGTAACTCAAATTCCTAGGATACGATGGATGCGGACATAATGAAGGAAGAACAACATCTTCATTAATGTGAAAAGAAGAGACCACCTTCGGTAGAAACGAAGGATAAGGGCGCAAGACCGCCATGTCCTTGTGAAGGACAATGTAAGTAGACTTGCGCTGCCAACTCAGACACCCGCCTAGCGGATGTAATGGCAACCAAAAAAGCCACTGTCTGCGACAGCAATTGTAAGGGGATAACCCTGATCTTCTCATATGGCGGTTTCTGCAGCACAGAAACCCCAAATTCAAATCCCACGGTGCCAAAAGGCGACCGTACCTGAGGAGCCACATGGCATACGCCCTGTACAAATGTACGAATCAATGAATGTGACGCCAAAGGCCGCTGAAAGAGAATCGCCAGAGCCGAAATCTGACCATTGAGAGCACCACCCAGTGCCAACTTTTTATCCAGGTCCCGCTGCAAAAAAGCCAGCACCCTGGACACCACGTAAGAGCGAGGGTTCCAACCCCCCGCCTCACACCAGGCGATATAGACCTTCCAGGTCCGAAGATAAATCTTGCGCAAATTACCTTGCGTGCCTTAAGCATGGTAGGGATCACGGAGTCAGAGACACCCCTATCCCTCAACACCTGGGACTCAATAGCCAAGCCGTCAAAACCAACAAGGGTAAAGCAGGGTGCAGGGTGGGTCCCTGTGACAGTAGGTCTTCGCGTAGCAGGGAACATCTGTTAGCATCCGCACCACGTCGGCGTACCAAGGACGCCGAGGCCAATCCAGAGCTACCAGGATTGTTGGAATCCCTTCCTCTGCTATTCTGCGCAGTCACAGCGGGAGAAGCTTGATCGGAGGAAAGGCGTACAGGAGCTGATACCGACTCCAATTTGGTACTAATGCGTCCGTGGCGACTGCCAACGGATCTCTTGTTCTGCACACAAAGGTCTGCACCTTGTGATTGAACCTGGACGCCATTAGGTCCACGTCTGGCGTGCCCCACTTGTGGCAAATCTGGCGGAACACCTCGATGTAGGGATCATTCCCCCTGATCCAGTTTCTGATGACTGAAAAAGTCAGTCTGCCAGCTTTTTACGCCCGGAATGTAAATGGCGGAGATTGCCGTCACGTGAATTGCTGCCCATCTCAGAATGAGAGCCGCTTCCACAGCTGCTGCCCTGATGGTTCACATATGCCACTGCTGTGGCATTGTCCGACAAACCGAATTGGGAGGCCGCGCAGCCTTGCCGACCAGTGGAAGAGACAGAGCCTGATCGCCCACAGTTCCAACACACTCATCGGAAGGTGAGATTCCTGCGCCGACCAACGTCCCTGAGCAGACAACTGCCCCAGGACCCCTCCCCAGCCCGAAAGGCTGGTGTCCGTCGTTACTATCGACCAGTTCAGGGGGAGAAAAGACTTCCCCCGCTTTAGGGCCGGGGCCCAAAGCCACCATTTCAACGATCCTCTGGTCTGGTGACCCAACCTGATCAGCCTGTCCAGGGACAGCGGTGACTTGTCCCATCGTGACAGAATCGCTCTCTGTAGAAGCCGAGTGTGACTCTAAGTGTAAGGTATTGCCTCGAAGGCTGAAACCGTGAGCCCCAATACCCGCATACAGCACCGTAAGGAGGACCACTGGTGTGACAGCAGGGTTCACACCGCCGCTTGTAATAACAGTAACTTGGCCGAAGGTAGGAACACCTTCGCCTGCTCCGTGTCCAGAATCAGACCCAGATATTCCAGGCGACAGGACGGGATCAATGTCGACTTCTGCAGATAGATCAGCCAGGCGAAGTCTTTTAGCGAGGCCATGGTGATAGCCAGGTTCTCCTCCAGAACCGAAGCAGACTCCGCTCTCAGGAGTAAACTGTTGAGGTATGCTATCACCGCAATGCCTCTCTGCCTCAATAGCGCCAGCACCGGAGCCACCAGCTTGGTGAACACCCGAGGAACCGAGGCCAGACCGAAGGGAATCGCCACAAATTGGCAATGTAGGTCTCCCACCGCAAAACGCAGGAAGCGCTGGTGCCGGAAACAAATGGGAACATGGAGGTACGCGTCCCGGATATCCAGAGACGACATGAAGTCCCCTTGGTGCAGGGCAGGACCTTTCCAGCGGAGGTACCGGCACAATCACCCCTTGTTTGGAGAGCTTCTTTACAGCCTCCAGGAGAGCCTCCCGACGTCCCTGAGGGAGTCTCAAGTTCGATGGGAAGAACCTGTCTGGTGGTAGAGTGCTGAACTCTATCCTGTACCCGGAGGAACCACTTCTTGCACCCACCGGTCGGAAATGCGGGCAGTCCGCCTGTCTGCGAACCCCAGAAGTCGGCCCCCCCACCCGAGAATCGGGTGGGGGCAACCCATCATGCGGAGACGGACTTGTCCTCGGCCTTTTCGTTCTTACTCTGCCAGGGCCGTTTACCGAACCCCGAGGCAGACTTGCCGGGCCTTGAGCCCTTGCCCGCTGCACTGGGCGCATGAAAAAACTTCTTCTGACACAAAGAAAACAGGACCCTGCTTATGGCGGAACTCCCGCCGCTTGGGCTCCGGAAGAAAGTACTCTTCCCTCCAGTGAAATCCTTAAAGGATTCATCCAGTTGCGCCCCACAAGGACGACCACCCTGAAAAAGGAGATCCGTGAGACCCTTCTTAGACGCATGGTCACCCGACCATGAGCGCAACCACAGCACCCGTCTGATAATGACTGCGAAACGGACATTTCAGAGAGCATGGGAAGCAGGTCCAAAGCTGCATCACACAGGTATCGAATCCCCTTTGTCAGGTGCTCTGCTTGCTGTGATGCCTCAGGTGAGTTCCCGCAGCTCAACTCGCAGTGCAACCCAGTCGCACACTCTGTAAGGGATTGCGCAGCCATAGCTGATGCCAGAGCTGGTCTCATGGCTGACCCCGCCAACAAGAACAGTGCCTTGGACACCGCCCCGTCCGTCTATCAGCCGGATCCTTAAAGAAGGAGACCCCTCCAAGGGGATGGTTGTTGCCTTATTCAGGCGAGCCACCGGAGGGTCCACTGCGGGGGATGCCCACTTCTTCACAAAGCTATCCTCAAAAGGGTAGCATACAGCGAAACGTTTGGGCAGGGCGAAGGTATTCTACGGATGCTGCCATTCCTTATATACCAGCTGGTCATAAGGGCAAGCCCTAGGAGACCTAGGTGGATTAAGAGACCCACAAACGTATGCGGACTCCTGCGACTCCCCAGCTTGGTCCATTCGCAAGGACGCACGAATATTGGCGATCAGGGCGGCCACCAGCGCCTTTTCGCGCGCTACTGAGGCCCCATGATCCTCTTCGCCGTCCGAGGGCACCAGCTCGCCCTCTGAAAGCTCTACGGGGGTCCCCGTGACCACAGAGGCCACTTCCGGTGCAGAATCCTCCCCCGGTGAAGGTGGGGGGTGGATTTTTTTTTTTAGGGGCCCCCTAGCCCGGTCCGGCACCTCCCGGCGAAAAAATTCCCCAACTACTGCTAACTGGTCCAGGGATACCAGTGTCCCCAGCGCAGGTTGCGCTTCCACTGGCTCCAGTTTGGAAGGACCTGCAGGTTCTGCCGCCATCGCGCCACCGGACCCTGACAGACAGAAAACTCTGACACCCCCACAATGTAACCACCACCGCTGCCCCACAGAACACCCAGGGAAGGCCCAGGAGGACTGCACCCACCACTACCAACACCTCAGCGCTGCTTCCCAGTAGGAATTTTGCCATATGACCGCCAGTCAGTGGGTCTGCGCTGCTGCACCATCCACGCTGTCCAGAGTGAAAGAGGAAGTGTCTGCAGAGAAAGCACATTTTTTTTCTCCTTCCAGACATATCCCAAAATGCCCGCAGGGCGGACACAATAGGCCCAAGCCTGATTATACAGGGCGCGACTACGGCAAAATGGCCGATGGTCGACACTAGAGGCCAAAAATCCACAGCAAAATGGCAGCGGCTACAGCAAAATGGTGGCGATCCGCCGCAAAATGGCGATTTTAAACGGCGCAGGGTGCGTTGCGGGGGGGGGGGGTGAGGACACCCAGGGGAGGCCTGAGCCCCAAAATAGACCGTCCGCCGACCCGGCTATTAGCAAAATTTTCGCCCAGTTGCCCCCCTCCGCGCCCCTAGGGGGGGTAGAGGGGGTCACTCACCAGTCTGACGGGCGTAGTGGGTAGCCACCCGGTTGCAGACCTTCCTCCCACAGCGGAGAGGGATGCTGCAGGCCAAGGCCTCTGGACAGGAACTGAGTCCGGTCACTGGGCACAAGTGGGGATCATCCACTGGCCGCCCGCACGGAACGGGCAGGATGTGGCGGATGCCAAGGCTAAGGGTAGCTTGCATCCATCGGCCGTGCTGGGGAAAGTTCAGGATTTCTAGATATCCTCTATGCCCCAGCCGGCTTCTTGATAGTCTTCATCAGATAGCTTGAGAAAAATAAAGCGGTAGCAAAAAAGGTGAACCGCAGGTCCCATAAGGGAGCCAGGTCTAACTCCTTGTGCTAGGCAAATAAAACTGATATTCTATGCACAGCAGGGGGATTATATGCTTAAGTGAGTACGGCCCCCTGGGAGGGGCCAGCCTATCCTTTTGCTTTTTTGCCTAGTCTACTCCTAGTAGGATAAGCATAAACCCACTTGTCTATGAAGGGCTGCGTCTGTCAGTGAATGTAAAAGAAAAAAATATTCCCCTGTTCCCATACAAACGTGTGTACTAATGCACAAAAATGACTGCTGCACATGACCATGCACACAGGCTATTACAATTTTAGGGCCATAATGAACTTAACTGTAAATTGTTTAGCTGTAAAGGCTCTGTGCATTTTATGCGTGCAAATAAAATGTAAGTCTTTAGACTTCCTGCACACAGGTTAAAAAAAGTCCTAAAAATGTCAGTAGCTTATCGGTGATTTTTTCAGCTTTTATTAGCGTTATATTACCGGCGTTTTTGCACATTTTTAAACGGCCAGCATTTTTTTTCCCTCAATTGCTCTAAAACTTCCAAAAATGTTGGGGACCAGTGTTTAGCCATGGTTTTTAGCGTTTTTACAGCTGAAAAAGGTCTCTCAGAGCCCACTGGTCTTGGGTCTTTTTTAGAGCTCAAAAACGTCCCTGCCAAAAACAGTTGGTAACAGCCTACGTGTGCATGGACACATAGGATAACATTAATGGAGAGTTTATTAACTGTAGAAAAAACGTCTGCAGCTAAAAGCAACAGTAAAACCGTCAAAAAACGTCCTGTGTGCATGAGTCCTAAAACATAGATTAGTCTTCTAATCCCATTGTGCTTTTTGTTACTTTGACACTTGCAGTACAAACCAATAGTGGAACATGCTTTAATTAGCAGTAATAATAATAATAATAATAATGAACGATGCAGACATTGATATTGAACAAAAATCGACAGAGGACATTTAAATAACTCATATTAACGACGTTTTTTTGAGCGTCTTTGCTTTTCTAAAGTAATCACACGTCTGTACAGATCTACCGTGTGTTCTTTCACCTGAAAAAAAAACAAAAAACAAATAATTAGTAGTGTGCAGTTTTTCTTTAGTCAGTGATTATAAACAGAGCTATTTTACAAGCGTAGGTTCCAAGAGGTCTTTAGCACTGGTTAAGAGAAACAATACCTCTTCCATGTGGAGCATTCTACCACGCATGTAATGCAAAGTTTCCTGGTTGCCTGTTCCTTTCCTCACAAAGTCAAGTTATACACTGTGTGCACAATTATTAGGCAAGTTGTATCTTTGAGGATTCATTTCATTATTGAACTACAGTGCTCTCGGTCAATCCAAAATGTTAATAAAACCTCAAACCTGAATATTACGAAAGTAAAAGCGAGGTTTTGGTTTTCTTAGTAGAATATATGTGTGCACAATCATTGGGCAACTATTCGTGTGCACATTTATTATAAAACCAAATGAAAACAAAATTTTTCCCATCTCACTTTATTTTCATTTGTTGAACTTTGAATAATAAACAACTCAAAATGTATAAATAAACCTTTGACATTAAAAAATATAAATAAATAAAAATGAAATCAGTGACCAATATGGCCACCCTTCTTTTCAATAAGTCAAACTTTAATTCATGGAGTCTGTTATTTTGTTGATCTGTTGACAATCAAATTTTTGTGCAGCAGCAACCACACTAGACATTGTTCAGAGAGGTGTACTGTTTTCCTTTGCCGTAAATCTCCTGTTTAACCACTTCCTTACTGGGCACTTAAACCCCCGTCCTGCCCAGACCAATTTTTGGCTTTCAGCGCTGTCGCATTTTGAATGAGAATTGCGCGTTCATGCGACATTGTACCCAAACTAAATTTATATAATTTTTTTCCCCACAAATAGAGTTTTTTTTTGGTGGTATTTGATCCCCTCTGCGTCAATTCTGATCGCCGCTATAAACAAACAAAGAGAGATGATTTTGAAAAAAACCCAATATTTTTTCCTGTTTGCTATAATAAATATTCAAAAAAAAAATTTGATTATGAAAATGATTCAACAGTTTTGGCCGATATGTATTCTTCTACATATTTTTGGTAAAAAAAAAAAAAAAAAAAAAAAAAAAAAAAAAATAAATCGCAATCGGCGTATACTGATTGGTTTGCGCAAAAGTTACCGTGTCTACAAACTATGGGAATTGATTTATGGAGTTTTATTATTATTTTTTTTTCTTTACTAGTAATGGCGGCGATCTGCGATTTTTATCGGGACTGCGATATTGGGGCGGTTATGTCGGACTTTTTTGACACTTTTTTGGGACCAATGACATTTATACAGCGATCAGAAATTTAAATGTCCACTGATTACTATATAAATGTCATTGGAAAGGAAGGGGTTAACCTGCAGGGGGCAGTGAAGGGGTTAACAATGTTCCCTGGGTGTGTTCTAACTGTGAGGGGGCGGGGCTGGTTGGGACATAACAGATCTAACTGATCCCAGTGACAGGGATCAGTAGATCTGGTATGTCCCCTTTCACAGAACTGAGAACTGCCGTGTTTACAACGGCGGTTCCCTGTTCTGCAGGTCTGACAGGGGATCGCGGGTCTCTGCCGCGTGCCGCCGCCTGTGAGTGCGCACATGGCCAGGACGTCCATGGACGTCCACCCGGCATTTCAGATCCGCGCTGGAGCCGTACTTTGGCTATAGTGCGGATCTGGACGGGTTAAAGAAGGGCCCACAAGTTATCAATAGGGTTTAGGTCAGGTGAGGAAGGGGGCCCATGTCGTCATTGGCTAGCCATGCAGTGGATTACGTCAATGGAGCATTGTCCTGCATAAATATCATGGTCTTCTTAAAAGATGTAGAATTTTTCCTGCATCACGGCTTGAAGAAAGTGTCTTCTAAAAACTGGCAGTAGTTTGGGAGTAAATTTGAGTCCATCTTCAGCCTGATAAGATCCAACTAGCTCATCTTTAATAATACCAGCCCATACCAGTACCCCACGTTGCTGGCATCTGAGTTGTGGAGCTCTGTGCCAGTTACTGATCCAGCCGCAGGCCCATCCATCTGGTCCGTCAAGACTCGCTCTCATTTCATCAGTCCATAAAACTTTGAAAAATCTGTCTTCAGATATTTCTTGGCCCAGTCTTGACGTTTCAACTTCTATCTTGTTCAGTGGTGGTCGGGTTTCAGCCCTCCTTACCTTGGCCAGGTGTCTGAGCACTGAACACCTTGTTCTTCTGGGCACTCCAGGTAGGTTGCAGTTCTGGAATATGACAGCACTGGAAGATAATGGGTTCCTGGTAGCTTCAGGTTTGATTCTTCTCAAATCTTTCACTGTTAATTTGCATCTATTTTTTCTCAACACGTTTGTTGCATCCCTGTTGACTATTTGCAACAAACGTTTGATGGTTCTGTGATAACTCTAATATCTTAGCAATTTCAAGAGTGCTGCATCCCATTGACAGACTTTACAATTTTTGAATTTTCAGAGTCAGTTAAATCTCTTTTTTGGAATATTTTGCAGAGGAAAAGAAACTGCCTAATAATTATGCACACCTTGATATAGGGTGTTGATCTCCTTAATCCACACCCTCCCTCATTATGCAAATACACATCACCTGATATGTGTAAATAAATCCAATAAGCATTCAAGTTTATACAGCTCGGAGTTGGACAATATGCACAAAAATGAGGATTTTGTCAAAATACTCACTTGCCTAATTGTGCGCACAGTGTATTCTCCAGTAAATGTGAAGCAAGGTACCTGCCCAACCATTGTAAAGAGGTGCTTTAAAATAGGATTTTTTGACTTACCGTAAAATCCTTTTCTCTTTCGTTCATTGACGGACGCAGCCTCTTATTCTTGACATGTGGGGTTTATGCACCTTTCACTAGGAGTGGACTAGGCAGAACGTAGTTCAGCTAAAAGCAGACACAGCCCCTCCAAGTGGGCAGTCCTCACTTGGCATAACCCCTCCTGCCCTGCTCAGCAACTCAGTTCGTAACAAACAGTACAAACTCAACAAAAGAGGGGTGGGTGCTGCGTCCCTCAATTAACTCAGAGAAAAGGATTTTACGGCAAGTCAAAAAATCCTATTTTCTCTTTCGTTCATTGACGGACGCAGCCTCTTATTCTTGACATGTGGGGATGTCCCAAAGCAGTGTCACAACGAGGGGTGGGCAACAACAACCAGAGTACCCAACAGAAGAGTTCTCCGGGAGGTGCCAGACGCGCCTCACACCACCGCCTGCAAAACTTTGCGGCCAAAAGCAGCATCTGAGAACGCTGCAACATCAACTCTGTAAAACTGAAAAAGTGTGCACCGAGGTCCAAATGGCTGCCTTGCACACCTGAGAAACCGACGCCTGATGTCGGAAAGCTGCCTTGCACACCTGAGAAACCGACGCCTGATGTCGGAAAGCCCAGGAAGTACTAATCGCCCTGGTAGCGTGAGCCGTGACCAGAAAGGGGGGGCTCCTGGCCCCGAACAGCATACGCACAGGTCACCGTCGTATCCAACGGGTGATAGTGGCTGACGAGGCCGCCATCCCCTTGTGCGGACCATCCACCACAACAAAGCGCATCCGACCTCCGAAAAGAGGCCGTGGCCGCCAGATACACCCGCAGAGCCCTAATCACATCTAGGTAGTGCAAAGCAACCTCCTTAGGATGAGACGGGCGCGGACACAGTGAAGGGAGGACAATGTCCTCATTGATGTGAAAAGAAGAGACCACCTTCGGTAAGAAGGAAGGGGAAGGGCGCAAAACCACCTTGTCCCTATGTAGGACCAAGTGCGGGGACCTACAGGACAGAACCGCCAGCTCAGACACCCGCCTAGAGGATGTAATCGCCACCAGAAAGGCCACTTTCTGCAAAAGCAGCTGCAGGGAAATTTCCCTGATATTTTCGAAAGGCGGCTTCTGAAGCACTGAAAGGACAAGATTAAGGTCCCAAGGCGCCCGTACCTGGGGAGCGACATGACAAACCCCCTGGACAAAGGTATAAATCAATGAATGCGTCGCCAAGGGACGCTGAAAAAGAATCGCCAGGGCAGAAATCGGTCCCTTAAGCGTGCTCAATGCCAACTTGTGATCTAGGCCTTGCTGAATTAAGGCCAGCACCCGAGCCACTGAGAAAGAACGGGGGTTCCATCCCCCCCCACCTCACACCAGGCAATGTAAGCCTTCCAGGTGCGGTGATAGATCTTACGCGAAGTGGTCTTTCGCGCCTTGAGCATAGTGGGAATTACAGACGCAGAGTCCCCTATCTTAACACCTGGGACTCAATATCCAGGCCGTTAAAGCCAGCGAGGGTAAAGCAGGGTGCAGGATGGGTCCCTGTGAAAGTAGGTTCTCGAGAAGCGGGAGCCGCCAGGGAACATCAACCACCATCCGCACCACGTCGGCGTACCAAGGACGCCGAGGCCAATCTGGCGCTACCAGAATGGTAGGGATCCCTCCTGCCTCTATCCTGCGCAGTAGGCGCGGGAGCAGCGGAAGTGGAGGGAAGGCATAGAGCAGTCGGTACCGAGACCATGGAGCCACGAGGGCATCCACCACATCTGCCAACGGATCCCTTGTTCTGTTCACGAAGGCCAGCACCTTCCGATTGAGCCGGGACGCCAGTAGATCCACGTCTCGCGTGCCCCACTTTTGACAAATGTGGCGGAACACCTCCGGGTGCAGGGACCACTCTCCCTGATCCAGCCTCTGGCGACTGAGGTAGTTCGCCTGCCAATTTTCGACGCCCGGAATGTGAACGGTGGAGATTGCCGGCACGTGAAGCTCTGCGCACCTCAGAATGTGGGCTACTTGTGACGCTGCTGCCGCGCTCCTCGTTCCGCCCCGATGATTCACGTAACCCACAGCCGTGGTGTTGCCTGACTGGACTCAACCAGGATGACTGTGCAACCTCCCTGACTAGTGGGAGAGGCAAAGCCTGATCGCTCGAAGTTCCAGCATATTGATAGGGAGATAGGACTCCTCCAGGGACCAGCGACCTTGGGTCAACAACAGCCCCAGGACCCTCCAGCCGGATAGGCTGGCATCCGTCGTGACCTCTGTCCAATCCACAGGTAGAAACGAATTCCCCAGCCCCAAGGCCGGGGCCCACAGCCACCAGGCGAGGGAACATCGGGTCCGTTTATCCAACCTGATCACCCGATCCAGGGATAACGGAGACTTGTCCCACCGCAGCAGAATTGCCCGCTGCAGGGACCGGGTGTGACTCTGGGCATAGGGCACCGCCTCGAAGGTGGAGACCATCAGCCCCAACACCCTCATGCAAAATCTGAGGACCACCGCTGGGACAGCAGGGCCTGCACCGCAACTTGGAGCGTCAACACCCTGGCGGCAGGGGGAAAAACCTTCGCCCTCTCCGTGTCCAGGACCAAGCCCAGATATTCCAACCAGCGCAACGGAGTCAGTAACGACTGCGGAAGGTTGATCACCAGCCAAAGTCCCGCAGGAAACAGAGGGTGATGGCCACACTGTCCCTCAAGGCTGAGGCCGACTCCGCCCGCAGCAGGTCGTCGTCGAGATATGCCACCACTGCTATGCCCCTCTGCCACAGCAGAGCCAGCACTGGGGCTAGGAGCTTGGAGAAGACCCGCGGGGCTGAGGCCAGACCGAACGGAACCGAAACGTTCCACAGAGGGGACCGGAACAATCACCCCCTGATGGAGCAGGACTTGCACGGCCCCAAACAGGGCCTGCCGTCGCCTCAGGGGAAGCCTCAGATTGGAGGCGAAGAACCTGTCAGAGGGCTGGGTACGGAACTCTATCTTGTACCCGGACTAAACCACCTCGCGCACCCAGATATCCGAGATGAGAGAGAGAGGTCCACCGGTCTGTGAACCCCAAGAGCCATCCCCCCACCCAAACAACGGGCGGGGGTGACCCATCATGCAGAGGACGACTTCTCCTCCACCTTACGCTGCCAGGGACGCTTCTGGCCCCCCCGTGGAGGCCTTAGCAGGCTGAGAGACCTTGTTCGAGGCACGTGGCGCATGGAAAAACCTCTTGAGTAGGGAAAGAAGGGCCCGTCCAGTGCCGGGGCTCCTTGCCCCTTCTAGGCTCCGGGAGGAATGTACACTTCCCCCCCCCCCAATGTAATCCTTGATGATCTCATCCAGGGAAGCCCCAAAAAGACGACCACCCTCAAACGGCAGGTCCTTCAGGCGCTTCTTTGACGCCTGGTCCCCCAATCAACATCTAAGCCACAGCAGACGTCTAATGATGACTGCGAACAGGACAGTTTCGACAGCACGGGAGCCATGTCGAGGGCCGCATCAGAGGTACTTAAGACCCTGAATCAGCTGGTCCGCCACCTGCACAGGTTCTGGAGGGGCCTGGAGAGTCAGCAAAGCCTGGTGCACAATGGCTGCCCATTCCGTAAGTGCTCGTGCCACCAGTGCCGAAGCCAGCGCTGGCCTCATGGCCGACTCATGGTCGCCTTGTTCAGATGGGCCACAGGCGGGTCCACCGTCGGAGACTTCCACTTCTGCAACAGGGTATCCTCAAATTGATAACGCACATAAAAAAGTTTAGGCATGGCGAATGAACCCTGAGGTCGTTGCCACTCCTTGTAAACAAACAAAGTTTACTCTGATCAAAGTACGACAAATAAGGGAATACCTTAGGTGTCCGGGCCAGCCTATGCGACCCAAAAGTGTACGGCGCCCCATGTGTCGCAGCCGGGCCTAGCTTCAGCGTCTCACGGACCACTGAGACCAAGGAGCCCACTAGAGCCCGCTCACGAGCCGCGGTGGCCCCCGAGGGCTCATCCTCATCATCATCAGAGGGGTCCCAGAGCTCGCCCCCTTCCGACAACTCCAGGGGGGTCCCCGACACAGTGGAGCCCCCCCTCAGGCTCCGAGTCCTCACCAGAGGACGGAGTGGCCGTTTCCTCACCACCCCGCGGTCACGGATCGGCTCCACCCAGGAGAAGAATTCTTCCAGGATGGCCGTCAATTTGTCCAGCAGAACCACAGGTCCCAGCGCTCCCTGATCCCCACCGGAGACTTCTGGCTGGGAAGCACCTGCTTCAGCCGCCATTGCACCGCACCCCGGAAGACACGCACCGGCCAGACCGTACCGTGCGTCCCACACCACCCCTCAAGCTGCCGCACTAGGGCCCCAGAGGCTCCCAGGAGGACTTGCCGCACCGACCCCGGGTGCTGCTGCTAGCACTGCTGTAGCTGCCTGTAACCACCCTGCTGCTGCTGCTCCGCGTCCCCCACGTGTAGGATGGCTCTTCCGGCCCAGCGCCAAGAGATCCAGGATCGCCCATCCAGCCAGCGAATCTGAGGCCAGGACGAGGCGGACCACGCAAAGATGGCAGCCGTGTGCACTAGAGGCAAAACAAGCAGCCGGCTACCGCAAAATGGCAGCCGTGATCCACACGCGGCCGGCTACAGGAAAATGGTGGCCCGGTACTGGACATACCGATTGCCCACAGCCCACCCAGGGGAAACGCAGCCAGGCAGGGGGAGGCTACAGCCCGGGGGGGCAGGCAATAGTAAGGGGTAGGAAGGATCAAGCCCACCTATTCCCGAAGAAGGGGGACACCACCCGCCTGCCCCCCCACACCCTGCAGGGAGGGGGGGGGAGCGTACTCACCACTCTGGATGGGCGTAGCGGGTAGCCACCCGAGGCAGACCTGCCACACCGCCGGTTCGGGAGGAGCTGCTGGTCACGCAAAACACCCATGACGCGAGCCCTGGTCCTAGGTATGCTGGCGGGACTTAACACGCCGACCGCCCCGCACAGAATGAGGCCCGACGTGGTCAACCCCGCGTACAGCTAAGGGTCGGCACGCATCCATCGGTTGCGCTGGGGAGACTCCCTGGATCTAGGATATCCAACCTGTCACCCAGCCGGCTGATTGCATTCTTCATCAGAAGTCTTGGGAAAAAAGAAAAAAACGGGGAACCGCAGATCCCAGCAGGGAGCCAGGTCCTACTCCTTGCACTAGGCAGAAAAAAACTGAGTTGCTGAGCAGGGCAGGAGGGGTTATGCCAAGTGAGGACTGCCCCCTGGGAGGGGCTGTGTCTGCTTTTACCTGAACTACGCTCTGCCTAGTCCACTCCTAGTGAAAGGTGCATAAACCCCACGTCAAGAATAAGAGGCTGCGTCCGTCAATGAACGAAAGAGAAAAATTTCCACCCTACCGGTTTACTTTTACCCTTTTGCTGCCAGACCACACATTCTACTTTTAGCTTCCTGACACCAGATCATCTTTGCACTGTTTCACTTTTCACTTACAGCTTTCAGAGTTTGTAAAAAGATCCCCAACACCTGCGTGTGAAGGTCCCATGATATTTGCACATATGTTTATCAAAAATATTGTCAATAAAAATAAACATTATTTGCACACACAAATACAGCATAACTTACAAACTTTATACTAAAACTAGAGTATAAAGATATACCGAGTTAAGGAATATTTGTACATTTTAAAATGTGTTTTTTTTGTAAAACTGAAAATTGAAGGTACACTAAACCACCAATATGCAACATACACTAAAAATCATTAGGTTGGCTGGCCTGTGTTGTGATAACACCTGCTCTGCAGTGTTGTGTATGCACTGTGTTGCTGATCATGAAAAAATGATGCAGGCATACATTTTATTGCAAGGCAGTATGTTACAATGCAACGCCTTACCGCACATAGTTTAACGTACTGTTTAAAAAAAAAAAAAAGGGAGGTGCTTCCCAAAGAGGGCAAATTTCCTACCCTGCCACAAAATTACCATCCGTTATCGCGGCTTTATATGGATATTAAGATTTTTGCGAAGTCTAGCAAATCGCTTGAAGTACCTCTTGCCATCTATTGTACATCCAGACCAAACAGGATTTATTTTCTGGTGGGGAAGCCAAGAATAACTCCATCCAGGCTATGCAGCTTATCCACTGGGCCTGTTCTCGACAAGACCCTGCACCGTACCTCATTTTATCCACAGGCGCAGAAAAGGCGTTTGGCCGCATGGATTGGTCATACCTTCGGGCGGTGTTAGAGGCTTTGGGCTTGGGCCCGCATATGCTACCCTGGATTATGGCCTTGTAAACGACTCCCAGTGTGAGGTTTCAGGTTAACAGCATTTTCTCTCCTAGGTTCCCCATATGGAATGGCATGAGACAGGGGTGCCCCCTTTCAAACCCCCTCCCCCCGTTTGCTCCAATTCTGGAGCCATTTCTTTGGACTGTCTGGGCAAGTCAGGAGGTGCAGGAGGGGCCACCCCGTGGCCATCTTGATGTGAGGCTTCCGAGGACTACTAAGGCTTACCCTTTGGCCTTCAGGTCAGGACTCCTGTGGGGCTAGGTCAAGGTGCCCCCCACCCCATCGAGAAACCTCTGGGTTAAACTAGGGGTAAGCTCAGCATTGACAATGTTTACCTTTTCCTTTCTTTCCCCTTTTAAATGCTGGTATACTTGTCTTTACCCTAATATGCGTAAATGCTAATACTTATGGCATTGTGTATTATGGTATGTATTATTTGGTTTCTATGTTCTACAAATAAAGATTATATATATATATATATATATATATATATATATATATATATATATATATACACACACACACACACACACACACACACATATATATACATACATACATACACATACAGGCAGTCCCCTAGTTATGAACATCCGACTTATGAACGACTCCTACTTACAAACGGAGGGAGACAACAGGAAGTGAGAGGAAATCTCCCCCTAGGAAGGGAAATTCACTCCTGTAAGAGTCGTTATGGGAAAAAGTCTCCACTGATGCTTTATCACCAAGGTTTGTTTCCACAACAACCCAAAATTTTCAAAATCCAATTATCATTGGGACAGGAAGTGAGGTGACATCTTCTGAACAGAAACATAGACAGCAAAACAAACATTACAGGGGTGTTAACCCTTCCCTATGCTATCCAAAAAGCTTAAAAATATTTGTTTTGGTTGAAGCTACACTTAAAAAATGTACCTTACAAACAAATTCGACTTATGAACAAACCTACAGTCCCTATCTTGTTTGTAACCCGGGGACCGCCTGTGTGTG
>BLSH010151895.1:252630-263627 GCA_018402905.1 Glandirana rugosa | reverse complement strand
ACGTGGTACAGCCGCATGGTGCACGCGGCTCCGGTTAGGTCTGGCTCTGGATTGGCCTCGGCGCACGTGGTACGCCGACATGGTGCAAATGGTGGTGGACGTTCCCTGGTGGCTCCCACTGCGAGACGATCTACTGTCTCAGGGGCCCATCTTGCACCCTGCTTTACCATCGCTGGCTTTGACGGCCTAGCTATTGAGTCCCAGGTGCTGAGGGACAGGGGAGTCGCTGACTCCGTGATCCCTACCTTGTTAAAGGCAAAGTGTACTTCGCGCAAGATATATCACCGCACCTGGAAAGCTTATATAGCCTGGTGCGAGGCGGAGGGTCATAACCCACGCTCTTACGTGGTGTCTAGAGTCCTGACCTTTTTGCAGCAAGGCCTGAACGAAAGACTGGCTCCGAGTACTCTCAAGGGCCAGATATCGGCTCTGGCGATTCTTTTTCAGAGACCTTTGGCTTCGCACTCGTTGATTCGTACCTTTGTACAAGGTGTGCGACATGTGACGCCTCGGGTGAGGTCTCCGATGGCTCCGTGGGACTTAAATTTGGTGCTTTCTGTGCTTCAGAAACCGCCATATGAAAAAATCAGGGAGATTTCCTTACAACTGCTGTCGCAGAAAGTGGCCTTTTTGGTGGCCATCACATCCGCCAGACGGGTGTCTGAGTTGGCGGCACTGTCGTGCAAGTCTCCCTACCTAGTCCTGCACAAGGACAAGGCGGTCTTACGACCCTCTCCTCCTTTTCTTCCGAAAGTGGTTTCTTCCTTTCACATTAACAAGAGATTGTTCTTCCTTCATTGTGCAAACGTCCTTCGCACCCAAAAGAGTTTGAGTTGCAAGCCTTGGACGTAGTAAGGGCCTTACGAGTGTATTTGGCTGCTACAGCTTCCTTTCGGAAGTCTGATTCTTTATTTGTGCTGACAGAGGGTCCGTGCAAGGGTTCGGCTCCTGTCCCTCGTTGGATTAGACAGACCGTGACCCACGCATATTCGGTTCGGGTCAAGGTCCTCCCTTTTCCGGTCACGGCTCATTCTACCCGGGCGGTTAGCACTTCCTGGGCTTTCAGACACCAGGCCTCGGCATCACAGGTGTGCAAGGCGGCCACTTGGGCCTCGGTACGCACTAAGTTTTATAAGATTGATGTGTTAACATCTTCTGATGCTGCTTTTGGCCGCAAAGTTTTGCAGGCGGCAGTGTAGGTGCGTTTGGCGCCTCCTTAGATGTTCTGTTGGGTACAGTTGTCATCGTTTACCCACCCCTCTTTTTTTGACACAGCTTTGGGACATCCACACAAGTCAATGAAGAGCTGCGTCTGTCAGTGAACGTAGGAGGAAAAAAGGGATTTTATTAAAACTTACCGTAAAATCATTTTCTCCGAGTTCACTGACAGACGCAGCTCTCCATTATGTGTGGGTTTATGCTGGTCTCACTAGGAGTTATCTAGGCAGGGAAAAGAAACAGCTGGCCCCTCCCATGGGGCCGTCCTCTCTTCCCACATAAACTCCCTCCATAGCATAGCTCACCAGTTCGTACACAAGCCATACAAACAGAGCACAGAGGGGTGGGTGCTGCGTCTGTCAGTGAACTCTGAGAAAAGGATTTTACGGTAAGTTTTAATAAAATCCCTTTTTCTCCTATCGTTCACTGACAGACGCAGCTCTCCATTACGTGTGGAAATGTCCCCAAGCTGTGTCAAAAAGAGGGGTGGGTAAACGCTAACATCAGTACCAAACAGAACCTCTAAGGAGGCGCCAGACACGAATACACTGCCGCCTGCAAAACTTTGCGGCCAAAAGCAAAAACACATCGACCTTATAAAACTTAGTGAAAGTGTGAACCAAGGCCCAAGTGGCCGCCTTGCACACCTGTGACACCGAGGCCTGATGTCTAAAAGCCCAGGAAGTGCTAACAGCCTGGGTAGAATGAGCCGTGACCGGAAAAGGAGGAACCTTGCTCCGAACAGAATACGCATGGGTCACAGTCTGATCCAACGAGAGATCGTAGCCGAGGAAGCCGCCAAACCTTTGCGCAGACCTTCAGGCAGTACAAACAGGGCATCAGCTTTCCGAAAAGAAGCTGTAGCAGACAAATACACTCTTTTAAGGCCCTCACTACGTCCAAAGCATGCAATTCAATTTCTTTTGGATGTGATGGACGAGGGCACAATGAAGGAAGGACAATATCTTCATTAATGTGAAAGACAGAAACCACCTTCGGAGGAAAGGAAGGAGAGGGTTGCAAGACCGCCTTATCCTTATGCAGGACCAAGTAGGGAGACTTGCAAGAGAATGCTGCTAATTCAGACACCCGTCTGGCGGAAGTGATGGCTACTAGGAAAGCCACCTTCTGCGAGAGCAGTTGTAAGGAAATCTCCCTAATTTTCTCATAAGGCGGTTTCTGAAGTACAGAAAGCACCAAATTCAGATCCCACGGAGCCAACAGAACCTTTACCCGAGCCGATATCTGGCCCTTAAGAGTACTCAAAGCCAGTTTTTTGTTCAGGCCCTGCTGCAAAAAAGTTAGGACCCTGGATACCACATAAGAGCGAGGGTTATGACCCTCCGCCTCGCACCAAGCTATATAAGCCTTCCAGGTGCGGTGGTAAATCTTGTGGGAAGTAGACTTGCGAGCCTTCAACAATGTAGGGATCACTGAGTCAGCGAGTCCCCTGTCTCTTAGCACCTGGGACTCAATAGCCAAGCCGTCAAAGCCAGCGAGGGTAAAGCAGGGTGCAAGATGGGCCCCTGAGACAGAAGATAGTTTCTCAGTGGGAGCCGCCAGGGGGTTTCTGCCACCATTTGCACCACGTCGTCGTACCAAGTGCACCGAGGCCAAGCTGGAGCCACCAGGATTATTGGTATTCCCTCCGCCACTATCCTGCGGACCAATCGCGGTAACAGTTTTATCGGAGGGAAGGCTTACATAAGTCGGTAACGCCCCAGGGGGCCACCAAAGCGTCCGTGGCCACTGCCAACGAATCCTTCGTTATGGGCACAAAGGTCTCCACCTTGTGATTGAACCGAGACGCCATGAGATCCACGTCCTGCATCCCCTATCTGCGGCAAATCTGGTTGAACACCTCCGGGTGGAGGGACCACTCTCCCTGGTCCAGCGTCTGGCGACTGAGAAAATCCGCCTGCCAGTTCTCCACACCTGGAATGTAAATGGCGGAGATCGCCGTAACGTGACGTTCCGCCCAACGCAGTATCAGAGCTGCCTCTGCTGCAGCTGCTGGACTTCTTGTGCCGCCCTGATGGTTCACATACGCCACTGCTGTGGCATTGTCCGACTGAATTCGGACCGGACGGTCCTGCAATCTCACTGTCCAGTGAGATGGGCACAATCTGATTGCTCTCAGCTCCAGCACATTGATGGGGAGGCGAGCCTCCTGTGCCGACCAAGAGCCCTGGGCCAACAGCTGCCCCAGGATCCCTCCCCAGCCTGAAAGGCTGGTATCCGTGGTGATGATCACCCACTGGAGGGGCAGGAAAAACTTCCCCTAAGTCAGGGCCCAGTCCCGAAGCCACCAGGTCAGAGACGCCCTGGCCTGTGAGCTCAAACAAATCAGAAGGTCCAAGGACCGAGGTGACCTGTCCCACCGAGCCAGAATTGCTCGCTGAAGGAGACGAGTGTGACTCTGGGCAAATGGTATCGCCTCCAAAGACGAGACCATGAGCCCCAGCACCCGCATACAGAATCGTAACGAAGACTGACAGTGATACAGAAGGGTTCGCACTGCCGACTGCAGAGACAGCAACTTGGCTGGAGGGAGGAACACCTTCGCCTGCACTGTATCCAATATCAGACCCAGGTACTCCAGGCGACTGGTCGGTGACACCACCGATTTTTGCAGGTTGAGTAACCAGCCGAAATCCTGCAGCGAGGTCATTGTGATCCTCCCATTCTCTTCCAGAGCCGAGGCGGACTCCGCTCGCAGGAGCAGGTCGTCTAGGTAGGCTACTATCGCAATGCCTCTCTGTCGCAGCAACGCCAACACCGGGGCTAGCAGTTTTGTGAAAACTTGGGGTGCTGAGGCCAGACCGAAGGGGAGTGCCACAAATTGAAAATGGAGGTCTCCCACTGCAAAGCGCAGGAAGCGCTGATGTCGTGGACAAATGGGTACATGGGAGGTACGCATCCCTAATGTCCAGGGATGCCAGAAACTCCCCCTGATGGAGGGCGGCCACAACCGAGCGGATAGATTCCATCCGGAATTTCCGCGCCCTGATATACCGGTTCAGGGCCTTTAGGTCCAGTACTGGCCGAACCCCCCCCCTTTTTTTGGGAACTACGAATAGATTTGAGTAGAAACCTCGAAACCTCTCTTCTGGAGGCACTGGCACAATCACTCCTTGGTCTGAAAGTGCTTGAACAGCCCCGAAAAGGGCCTCCCGGTGATCTTGCGGGAGCCCTAAGTTTGATGGGAAGAACCTGTCTGGGGGTAGAGTGTTGAACTCTATCCTGTACCCGACAGACACCACTTCCCGAACCCAGCAATCGGGAATGTGAGACAGCCACCGGTCTGCGAACCCCAGAAGACGTCCCCCCACCCGAAACCCGGGTGGGGGCAACCCATCAGGCTGAGGAAGGACTTGTCTTCCGCCTTTTTAGTTTTGCACTGCCACTGCCACTTACCGCCCCCCGCAGCGACCTTACCGGGACAGGTCCCCTTACCTGATGCGCTCGGGGTGCGAGAAAACCTCTTCTGACCCGAAGGAGGGGGCCCCTGTCTACGGCGAAAATTGTGCCTCCGGGGCTCCGGAAGAAAAGTACTCTTACCTCCCGTAAAGTCTTTTACGATCTCATCCAAACGTGGACCAAAAAGACGTCCACCCTGAAAAGGGAGGTCAGCAAGACATTTTTGGAAGCATGGTCGCCAGACCAAGAACACAACCAAATTATTCGTCTGAGGATAACAGCAAAAATCGCTATCCTGGATAACATCGGCAGTAAATCAACGGCTGCATCACAAAGGTACTTGAACCCTTGGAGCAAAAACTCAGCCCTCTGTGGTGCATCCATCAGGCGGCCGCATTCCAGATCGGACTGAAGCTCCACCATACGCTCAGACAGATGTTGAGCCACCATGGCGGATGCCAGGGCTGGCCGCACAGCAGAACCTGCCACCAGGAAAAGCGACTTTAAAAGCTCCTCTGTTTTTCTATCAGCGGGGTCCTTGAAAGAAGGAGACCCATCCAGAGGAATAGGCGTTGCCTTACTAAGGCGGGCTATCGGTGGGTCCACCACAAGCGATTCCCATTTTTTCAAAAAGCTTTCCTCAAAGGGATAGCGAGCAGCGAACCGTTTCGACAGCGAAAAGGAAAGCTGCGGACGTTGCCATTCACGGTAAAGAAAACGATCAAAAGGTTGATCGTAGGGGTAAGCCTTGGGGGCCCTAGGGGGCCTAGAGGACCCACACACACATACGCAGAAGTCTGCGATTCACCATCCTGGCTCAATCGCAGCGTAGTGCGAATGCCGGTAATAATGGCAGCGACCAACGCTTTTTCGCTCGCAGCCACCGCCTCTTGATCCTCTTCAGCGTCCGATGGGCCCAGTTCCCAATCAGATAGGTCCACTGAAGTCCCTGAGGCCACTTCCGGATCAGAATCCTCCCCCGATGAATAAAAGGGAGGAAGGGGACGCTTCTTGGAGGCCTGTTGGGCGACCTCCGCCCGGGGCAGAAATTCACTAAAGACCGCCCATAGCTGGTCCAAAAATGCCCCTTGTGCAGATTGCACCGCCGCTGATGCCTCCCCAGCAGGTTCAGCAGTGTAATCTGCCATTGCTATTTGCCCCAGACCCATCTCAGTGACACGTGGTACTAAAGAGGCACTCCCATACTGCCGCACACCACCACCCCACAGCGCACCAAGGAACCCAGGAGGACTGCACCCGCCGCCACCAGCACCCACAGGGGAGCCCAGCTGTTACTTGCTGTTTTTTGCTGCCAGTAACCCCGGAGGATCGTCAGAAGAGCTGCGCCGTCCGATCACCACCGCTCCACAGAGAAGGGAAAAACGCTGTGCACACGTTTTTGCAGAGACATGTGGTCAAAATGGCCGCCGTTAGACATTAGAGGCCGAAACCCCCTGTACAGACACTTGCAGTACCGCAAATGGTCGCTCTGAGCGCTAGAGGGAAAGTCCCATAGGCCAGATATGTCTGCGGCTACGGCAAAATGGCGGCGGTCCGCCGCAAAATGGCGGCCGATCGCCGCGAAAACGAAAATGACGGCGCAGACGGACGCGGTGCAGGCGTGAAGGGGGGGGGGGCAGGAGCTCCACGCGCCCCTGCCGGCGGCTACCCAGACAAAAAGAAAAACTTTTTTTTTTTTTGTCGGTCCCCCTTCCGCCCCTGAAAAGGGGGGAAGGGAGGAACTCTCGCTCACCACTCCGGACGAGCGCCATGTGTAGCCACCCAGTCGCAGACTTTCCGCCCCTGCCTGGACGGCACGCTGCAGGCCAAAAATTCGCCCTACCGAATCGCATACTGCGGCACTGGCTCGCATCAACCAGCCAGGTCAGGGAAAGTACAGAGCTCATGGACTCTCCATGCCCCGACCGGCTTCTTGATAGCAGATCATCTTGATAGAAGACAAGAAAATAAAAATAAAATAAAAAGAATGGTCACAAACAGGACCACAATTCCCCTAAAGGGAAGCCAGATCAACTCCTTGCAAACTAGGCATTTAAACTGGTGAGCTATGCTATGGAGGGGGTTTATGTGGGAAGAGAGGACGGCCCCATGGGAGGGGCCAGCTGTTCTTTTCCCTGCATAGTTATCTCCTAGTGGGACAAGCATAAACCCCACAAGTCAATGAAGAGCTGCATCTGTCAGTGAACTTGGAGAAAAGGATTTTACGGTAAGTTTTAATAAAATCCCTTTTTTGCTTATATGATGGAAAAAAGGTATAAACCTGTGCAAGAAAGATATGTGTAGAGCACTGCTACATCATCCTCAAGGGGAATAGAAACAAAATAATCTTTAGAAGGAGCGACAGTGATGTCAGGAATATCTAAAGCGTAAGAATTACCTAAAAAGGTGGTTGAAAGGAAGGATCCATCAAAAGGTACTGATTGTGCAACAGAACCTACGCACAGAACTTCTCAGAGACCCTTAGAGTGAGGTTTCAAGTAGGTACAAGATTATGAAAAGGAGATTGGATTGCAAACAAAGCCGATGGCCTGCCGGTACACTGCACTGCAGCCAAATCACAGAGGATCAATATGAAGCAGCCCTTATGGATCCATATATTTAACCAAAATCGGTCCATAGAAAGGAACGTCAGGACAATAAGTCTAGGTTCTAGGTCTAGGCACCTTTGAGTTTTTACCGTGTTTTGCAGTTAGCAGAAACAAACTACAGTCCATTTAACATGGTTTCCCATGGATGTAGTTCACATGTGTGCGGTTTGCGGCATTGGGCTTTTTTTTTTTTTTTTCAAAGGGTAAAGTTTTATTGATATTTCACAATATATACAGTAAAAGCAATAATCATAACACGGAAGGTACACGATACGACAAGAATACTAGGTGAAAGTCTGTACATAGTTTTGCAAAGAGTATCCATGTATATATACACATAGGAATACTATATTACCACCATAACTTGAGATTGAGTAATATTGTATACATTGTTATACAGCTATCACCGAGCCGGCACTACAGTATATCAGGACAGAGTTTGCACGAGTCAAATCTTAAGACCTTAGGCATGGTACAGCATTTACATACATCCACATTTTTAAGTGTCAATGTCCCCAGAAATCGAGTCGATCCACCCTGAGCAGATATTTTACAATTTTTTGGGACAACCACTTGACATATATGTAAGTTTGAATAATGGCAGGGCTTTATTAATTAAGTCCACCCAAAATTGAGTAGATGGAAGTGTAGAGGCTTTCCATTTGAGCGCCAGAACCTGGCATAGAAAAACACCACTTTTTAACACGCTCTGAAAACACCCTCAGAAAATAATTGGTGGTTGTATTTAATTCCATATTTAGCCCATCTACCCCCATCAGGGATCTTATTTATCTTCACCAACTGCGGGTTATACCATAAGAGGGCATTGGGTGATTTAGTTAGTAAAGATCCTCCTATTCTCTTATTGCAGAGTGAAAAATTTTATGGGATAATTTAAAGGATGTTCGGTCCATCAGTCGAATATGGGCCGTTACGGTACAGGACGTTAATCAATGCCTCGAATGAATGGACCAGTGCAGCCTGAGCGGCTACCGAGGCATTATCTACCTCCGGGAAAAAACACCAATGTATATGCGTTAATTGTGATGCTAGATAATAATGCAGATTGGGTAGCGCCAGGCCTCCCTCCGCAAACCGGTAATTGTAACGTCTCCAGAGAGACCCTGGGTGGTTTACATTGAAATGAGGTGAGTATTCGGTTTATTTCAGCAAAGAAGCTTTTAGGGACGTATATGGGAGCGTGCCAGAGCAGGTAAAGGAATCTAGGGAGATATATAATTTTGAAAATGTTGACAATACCCAAAAAACGGAGCAGTAATTTGGACCAGGTTAGCAAAGTGTCCTTTAGGCGACTCACTAGTGGTCTAAGGTTATTGGCAATATACCTGGGAAGGGGTAGTTGAAATTCCACCCCCAAGTATCTAAACTTGGAGAAAAGGTAAAAAAGGGATTTTATTAAAACTTACCGTAAAATCCTTTTCTCCGAGTTCACTGACAGACGCAGCTCATCATAACGTGTGGGGTTTATGCTCGTCCCACTAGGAGTTAACTAGGTAGGGAAAAGAAACAGCTGGCCCCTCCCATGGGGGCCGTCCTCTCTTCCTACATAAACCCCCTCATAGCATAGCTCTTCAGTTCGTACACAAGTCGTACCAGAACAGAGCACCGAGGGGTGGGAGCTGCGTCTGTCAGTGAACTCGGAGAAAAGGATTTTACGGTAAGTTTTAATAAAATCCCTTTTTCTCCTATCGTTCACTGACAGACGCAGCTCATCATAACGTGTGGGGACGTCCCCAAGCTGTGTCAAAAAGAGGGGTGGGTAAACGCTAACAACAGTACCCAACTGAACCTCTAAGGAGGCGCCAGACGCGCCTACACTGCCGCCTGCAAAACATTGCGGCCAAAAGCAGCATCCGAAGATGCAAACACATCAACTTTATAAAACTTAGTGAAAGTGTGAACCGAGGCCCAAGTGGCCGGCTTGCACACCTGTGACACCGAGGCCTGGTGTCTGAAAGCCCAGGAAGTGCTAAAAGCCCGGGTAGAATGAGCCGTGACTGGAAAAGGGGGAACCTTGCCCCGAACATAATACGCATAGGTCACGGTTTTTCTAATCCAATGAGAAATCGTAGCCGACGAGGCCACCAATCCCTTGCGCCGGCCCTCTGGCAGTACAAACAAGGCATCAGCTTTTCGAAAAGAAGCTGTAGCAGCCAAGTACACTCGTAAGGCCCTCACCACGTCCAAAGTATGCAACTCAAACTCCTTTGGGTGCAATGGGCGAGGGCACAATGAAGGCAGAATAATATCTTCATTAATGTGAAAAGAAGAGACCACCTTCGGAAGGAAGGAAGGAGGGGGTCGTAAGACCGCCTTATCCTTATGCATGACTAAGTAGGGAGACTAGCACGATAGTGCTGCTAATTCCGACACCCGTCTGGCGGAAGTGATGGCAACTAAAAAGGCCACCTTCTGCGACAGCAGTTGTAAGGAAATCTCCCTGATATTCTCATAAGGTGGTTTCTGAAGAACAGAAAGCACCAAATTCAGATCCCACTGAGCCATCAGAGTCCTCACCCGAGGCGCCACATGTCGCACACCCTGTACAAAGGTACGAATTAACGCGTGCGAAGCTAAAGGTCTCTGAAAGAGAATCGCCAGAGCCGATATCTGGCCCTTGAGAGTACTCAAAGCCAGTTTTTTGTTCAGGCCCTGTTGCAAAAAAGTCAGAACCCTAGACACGACATAAGAGCGAGGGTTATGACCCTCCGCCTCGCACCAAGCTATGTAAGCATTCCAGGTGCGGTGATAAATCTTGCGAGAAGTACACTTGCAAGCTAACAAAGTAGGGATTACGGAGTCGGCGACTCCCCTGTCCCTTAGCACCTGGGACTCAATAGCCAAGCCGTCAAAGCCAGCGAGGGTAAAGCAGGGTGCAAGATAGGCCCCTGAGACAGAAGATCGTCTCGCAGCGGGAGCCGCCAAGGGTCGTCTGCCACCATTTGCACCACGTCGGCGTACCAAGTGCGCCGAGGCCAATCTGGAGCCACCAGGATAATTGGTATCCCCTCCGCCACTATCCTGCGTATCAATTGCGGAAACAGTCTTATCGGAGGGAAGGCCTACAGAAGACGATAACGGCTCCAGGGGGCCACCAGAGCGTCCGTGGCCACTGCCAACGGATCCTTCGTTCTGGACACAAAGGTCTCCACCTTGTGATTGAACCGAGACGCCATGAGATCCACGTCCGGCGTCCCCCATCTGCGGCAAATTTGCTTGAACACCTCCGGGTGGAGGGACCACTCTCCCTGGTCCAGCGTCTGGCGACTGAGAAAGTCTGCCTGCCAGTTCTCCACCCCTGGAATGTAAATGGCTGAGATCGCCGGAACGTGAAGTTCCGCCCAACGCAGTATCAGAGCTGCCTCCGCTGCAGCTGCTGAACTCCTTGTGCCGCCCTGATGGTTCACATACGCCACTGCTGTGGTATTGTCCAATTGAATTCAAATCGGACGACCCTGCAATCTCACTGTCCAGTGGAAAAGGCACAATCTGATTGCCCTCAGCTCCAGAACGTTGATGGGGAGGCGGACTTCCTGTGCCGACCAACGACCCTGGGCCTTGAAGTGCAAGGCCGCTAGAGTCGGTAAATGTAAGGTCCCCACCTCTTGACCGTCCGTCTGAAAGAGTCAGCGGTCTGCGACCTGGTCCCTCTCACCAGGGAGGTGGGCCTCCACAAGTTCGTTTAAACGGCGTCTACCCCCTGCGGCCTGCACCTAGAGTACCGCAGAG
>BLSH010151895.1:238816-252278 GCA_018402905.1 Glandirana rugosa | reverse complement strand
CCGCACTCAGAGCGGTATCTGTCCCCGGGGGAGGAAGCCCTGTCTTCTTCAAAAAAGCGCGGGGCCCGCGTTGTCCATTTCCCTGGGCGAGGCCATTCCAGCGACGTCCCCTACCTTCTGCCGTCACCGTCGCGTTTTGGCTTTTCCGCCTCCTGTTCAGGAGGAGTCGGACTACCCAACGGGGGTGGGCCCAAAGCCCACCCCCCTGCAGAAGACCCCAAGCGTCTGGACACCGACCGAGTGTAAAGGCTGGTGACCCAGGCCCTTCACCCCAGGTGGCCCATGTCCTCAAATAGAGAGATGGGGGTCTGTTCAAGAAGGGTAGTTTAAATCCCGAGGGCGTCCTTGCGGCCCTCCGGGAGGAACCCCGACATGTCCGCGAGAGTCTGGTCCCCCACTAGCATGGTCACGGGGGTCTTCTCTCCAAAGCTCCCAAGATGAGCTTAGACACCCCCTGGTCTGAGAGCGCCTGTACAGCCCCAAGGAGGGCCTCCCGGCGTTCCTGCGGGAGCCCTAAATTTGATGGGAAGAACTTGTCTGGGGGTAGAGAGATAAACTCCTGTACCCGGTGGACCCCACTTCCCGGACCCAGTGGTCGGAAATGTGAGCCAGCCACAGGTCTGCGAACCCCAGAAGACGTCCCCCCACCCGAAACCCGGGTGGGGGCAACCCATCAGGCTGAGGAGGACTTGTCCTCCGCCTTTTCGGTTTTGCGCTGCCACTGCCGTCTTCCATCCCCTGCAGCGACCTTACCGGAGCGGGTCCCTTTACCTGTTGCGCCCGGGGCGCGAAAAAACTTCTTCTGTCCCGAAGGAGGGGGCCCCTGTCTATGGCGAGACTCACGCCTGCGGGGCTCTGGAAGGAAGGTACTCTTACCTCCCGTGAAGTCCTTAATAATCTCATCCAAACGTGGGCCGAATAGACGTCCACCTTGAAAAGGGAGGTCAGCCAGACCTTTCTTGGACGCGTGGTCACCGGACTAAGAATGCAACCAAAGTATCCGTCTAAGTATGACGGCAAATATCGTTATTCTGGACAACATCGGCAGTAAATCAACGGCCGCATCACAAAGGTATTTGAACCCTTGGAGTAAAAACTCAGCCTTCTGCGGAGCATCCATCAGGCGACCGTCTTCCAGGTCCTTCAGGAGCTCTTCCATACACTCGTATAAATGTTGTGCCTCCATGGCGGACGCCAAGGCTGGTCGCACAGCGGAACCTGCCACCAGGAACAGTGACTTTAAAAGCGCCTCTGTTTTTCGATCAGTGGGATCCTTAAAAGGAGTCCCTTGCAGAGGAATGGTCGTCGCCTTACTAAGGCGTGCTATCGGTGGGTCCACCACAGGCGATTCCCATTTTTTTAAAAAGCTTTCCTAAGGGATAGCAAGCAGCGAACCGTTTTGACAGCGAAGAAGAGTGCTGTGGACGCTGCCATTCACGATAAAGAAAATGATCAAAAAAGTCACTGTAGGGATAAGCCTTGGGGGCCCTAGAGAACCCACACACATAGGCAGCAGACCGCGATTCGCCATCCTGATCCAGCAGCAGCTTAGTGCTAATGCCAGCGATAATGGTAGCCACCAACACTTTTTCGCGCGCAGCCACCGCCCCCTGATCCCCCTCGCCGTCCGATGGACCCAGTTCCCCATCGGATAAGTCCGCTGGGGTCCCTGAGACCCCTGAGGCCACTTCCGACTCAGAATCCTCCCCTGATGAATAATGAGGAGGGGGACGCTTCTTGGGGACCTGTTGGGTGACCTCCGCCCGGGGGAGAAATTCGCTAAAGACCGCCCGCAGCTGGTCCAAAAATGCTCTTTGCGCAGATTGCGCTTCCTCAGCAGGTTCAGCAGAGTAATCTGCCATTGCTTTCTTCCCAGAAAAGGCTCTTAGTGACACACAGGGAGACTAAGGAGAATGAGGCACCCCCACACGGCTGCACACCAACACCCCACAGTGCACCAGGGAACCCAGGAGGACTGCACCCACCACCACCAGCACCCACAGGGAGCCCAGCTATACTTGCTGTTCCACTGCCTGTTTTTGGATGGACTGTCAGAGGAGCTGCGCTGTCAGATCACCACCGTTCCACAGAGAAGGGAGATGCTGCAGACACGTGTATTTGCAGAGCATGCAGTCAAAATGGCCGCTGTTAAACACTAGAGGCCAAAACACACCTTCAGGGAACGTGCAGTACCGCAAATGGCCGCTCTGAGCGCTAGAGGGAAAGCGCCATAGGCCCAAAATGTCTGCGGCTATGGCAAAATGGCGGCCGATCGCCGCATGGCGGCGAAAAATCGATACGAGCGCCCAGGCGATCGGTGCGGTGCGGGGGGTGAACGGGAGCTCCACGCGTCCCACCAGCGGCGGTCGGTCCCCCTTACCGCCCCTAAAAAGGGGGGAAAGGCAGGAACTCTCACTCACCACTCCGACGAATGCCACGGGTACCCACCCAGTCGCAGACCTTCCGCCCCCTCTTAGGCGGTATGCTGCGGGCCAGAAAATCGCCCTTCCCGAATCGCATCCGGGAGTGGGCGCAAGGGGGGGTCACCCCCGGCCGCCCGCACGAAACGGGCACGATGTGGGTCCCCATACGGCGGGACTGGCTCGCATCGGTTGGCCAGGTCGAGGACAGTACAGAGCCCAAGGACTCTCTATGCCCCGACCGGCTTCTTGAAAGCAGATCAATTTCTTGATAGAAGACAAAAAAGTAAAAGAAATTAAAATAAAAAATGGTCACAAACAGGACCGCAATTCCCCTGAAGGGAAGCCAGGTCAACTCCTTGCAAACTAGGCATTGAAACTGAAGAGCTATGCTATGAGGGGGTTTATGTAGGAAGAGAGGATGGCCCCCATGGGAGGGGCCAGCTGTTTCTTTTCCCTGCCTAGTTAACTCCTAGTGGGACGAGCATAAACCCCACACGTTATGATGAGCTGCATCTGTCAGTGAACGATAGGAGAAAGGTACATTTTCTGGGATTTTGGGACTAAACTGGGGGGTCTAAAAGCGGATTTGTACTAATTAATTTTAAATCCAGAGTATGTGCCAAAGCTAGCAATCAGCTCCAGGGACTGAGTCAGAGATCCTCTATCATCACCTAGATATAGTAGCAGATCATCTGTGTACAAGGAGATTTTCTCCTCCAGTTCATTCAATCAACCCTCAACCCCCCGATCCATCCTGATCACAACTGTCAATGGCTCTATACCTATGGTGAACAGCATGGGCGGCAACGGACACCCCTGCCGTGTGCCACATTTTATTTCAAAAGTATCTGTTACAACATTGTTCACCACCAACCGGGCCAGAGGGTCAGCATATAACAATTTCACCCAGGCTCTACATTTAGGACCGAAGCTTATCTGTACAAGAACTGCCAAAAGGTAAGACCATTCAATAGAATCGAAGGCCTTATGAGTATCCAAGGAGACCACAATTCTAGTGTCCGGTTCAGGGCCCTCTGACTGCAAAATCGTAAATAATCTACGGAGATTAATGGCTGTCGACCTCATTGGTATAAAACCGGTCTGGTCTGGATGAATAATGGAGTTAATTACCTTATTGAATCGTTTAGCAAGACGTTTAGCTAAGATTTTAACATCAACCTTAATAAGCAAGAAGGGGTGGTATGATTCAGATAATTCATGGTCCTTGGGCGGCTTGGGTATCAGCACAATCAGGGTCTCGCTAAGAGTTGGGGAGTATACCCCTGTCAAAAGCATCGTTATATACCTCCAATAGTTTTTGTGCAAGGAATTCTCCATAAGTGCCATACCATTCTACTGGATATCCATCCAGACCAGGAGTTCTATTAGGGTGTAGAGTGCATTGCCGCCTCTATCTCTGGTAAACTTATGGGAAGTTCCAATTCCGCTACTGCCTCCTGGGATAATAGGTTAAGTGGGATCTGTGACAGATACCTCTGGACCTCCTCCTCATCGTAACTGATAAAGAAAGGAGTAGAGATTGGTGTAAAATTGAAGGAATGCCTTTGATATTTCATCTGGAGAGGTACATAGAGTTCTTTGTTCATTATATATACAGGGGATAGAGATGGGCACTTGAGCATGGGCTAGATAAGCCAGAAGCTTACTATTTTTATCCCCATATTCAAAAATCCACTGGGTTTTATAAATCAGCTTTTTCTGGGTCTTTTCAATCAACACCAGGTCTAGTTGTTTGGCGAACTCCCTCCACACCCCCAAGTTATGTGAAGATGGATTCCCAATATACTCCGCCTCGGCTTTTGTAGCAGCCTGTTCACATTCTTTACGTTTCCATTCCCGATCCGTTCTCAATTTTTTTAAGAATTGCTGAAGCGGAACCCCTCAGGGAGGCCTTAAACGCATCCCAGGTAATGCCCAAAAAGGAACATCCCTATTATTATCCTTCCAGAAATCCCCAATGGCAGTTGCAGAGGATCATTTAAAACATTCCTCATTAAGCCACAAGGGGCTTAACCGCCACAAGCGATATCCGCATAATTTCCCCACCGTTAAAGTTAGCAGCAGTGGGGAGTGATCCGACACTGCTCTAGGGAGATAGCGGATCTCCGCCACCTGAGATAGAATATCTCTGGTTAAAAAACACATATCTAGTCTGGACAAGTAGAAGAGTAACATGAATAGGTGCGCGTATATGGGTGTTTCCATCTCCAGGCCTCCACCAAGCCATAGTTCAACATACAGGTTTCTAGTGGGGATCTGCAGTTGGATTTAGCGTTAAATCTGTCCATATCAGGAGATAGGATAGTATTCAAGTCCCCAGCCAAAATAATAGGTCCCTTTGTCAACGACAGCACCTTAGTCATTACCTCCTCCCACGTCGTTAATGTAAAAGGTGGAGGGACTTAAACCGCCACAAATGTGTATGATGAATTATTAATCAATAGGATCATAACGAACCTCCCAAAAGGATCCGTAACAATAATTTTAGGAGTAAACAGGAACTTGGCCACCAAGACAGACTCCCCTAGCATAACTGGAGTACATAGAATGAAACGTATGACCTATACCTGCACGCCTGAGGGCCAGTATTCTAGATCCCATCAAATGGTTCTCCTGTAAAAAAAATTACATGGGGCTTATATTTCTGGAGAGATTTAAATACTAGTGCCCGTTTAACTCTAGAATTCAGGCCCCGTAAATTCCAGGAAAATAAATTAAGACATTGGGTGTGTGATTCCATGACAATGAATTATCCTAATACAGCACATAATATCAAACTGTATTTGCAGATTACTCTCGGAGGGCAGAAAACCTCTGTCCCATGCTTGTATTTTCCAAGGGTAATAGTATGACTCATACACATGTACCATCATATAAATCCATCTCGGAGCATATATTGTGAAAAAAAATAAAATGAATAACTGTCAGAGAACCTGAACTCAATACCCGCCTACAGTCCCGAACTTACGGCTTTGTGACTTAACATCAACCAAACTATGTCACCCTACTGGGGGATTTCTTCTTCTTCCAGCTGGAGTTGAAGAGGGTGTAGAACAGTCAGACCGCAGTATATAATGTAACTATTATGAGCAGCCAGTCCGTAGAATACCAAAAAAAGGCCATCAAACAGCCCCATGCAGACTTCAACAAACCCTGTCATACTTTTAGTTGGAGTATAAAACAGTAAAAACACATTCTTCCATCGCACATGGAGTGAATTAATACTCATGCTACATCAGGTGCTCCCCAATGATTCCTGCCAATGATTGGCTTCTTTTGTCGAGGTGAAGAATTGGGTCTTGCCATTATGAACTATGCAAAGTTTTGCAGGATACAGCATGCTATATGGTAAACTGCGATCTCATAGGCGTTGTTTTACACTTTGGAATGCCGCAAGTTGCTTTTGAGTGGCGGTGGCAAAATCAGGGAAAATAGTAATACGGTTGTTGTTCATCAGGTCAGGCATATTCCGGGCACGACGTAGGATGGTCTCTTTATCTTTGAAATAGAGAAAGGGTGCCAATAATGGTCTGGGCCCTTTCAATCGCAAATAAATGAGAAAAGCACTCTTCTCCAAAGGTTTGTTTGAGCCATGCAATAAAAAATCTTCAGGGTGTTTTCCATCCGATCTCTTAGGAAAGCCGAGAAACCTGAGGTTATTCCTTTGGAGTCTGTCCTTCATGCCTCCAAGTTTGGCCTCCTGGGACTTGTAGTCCACCGCCACCTCCCTAACTAACCATGAGGGGGTTGAGATCATCCTCCACAGCGCTGATCTGTTGCTCAACATGAGACACCCTGTTTAACTCTGTGTACATCATCTTTTAAGAGAGCAAAGTCCACCCGGAGGGTCTCTATTTGAGAGGAGAGGGAGGCACGGCAAGACTTAATAGTGTCCATTATTTATGATAAAGTAGGCTCCCCTACCTGAGTATCGGAGGGTCCATGGATGTGGATAGGGAGGCCACCAGGACAGCTAGCGGGTCTGTGGCATCCATCCAGTCCACCTCCCCCTCTGCCCATGGTGGTTCCGTGGCAGGAGGAGAGCCCAGTGGCTCCCTCGTGGTGCGGGCACCATCTTGGTTGTCTCCATGTGCAAATCGGGAGGTCCGCTCCGCGGGCGTCGGAGGTAGAGGTGGCCCGTATTTTACCATGGCCATGTGCCCTGGGTGTGCAGGCAATGATCCGAGTTGTAAGGGGTGATTTATATGTACTTGTGGCTGAAGCAGGATAATTCAGTATCAGGCTGCGGTCCGGATCTCTGAAGAGACTCTGCACACATCCCGGAAGTCGGCTCCGCCCCCAGCGTTGCGTTTTTTGAAAAGGGTCGGGGACTTTTTTCTCACTGCAGTTTGCATTTTGCATGCAATAGACTTCAATGGAGCTGCACCAGAAACGCAAGTGGTTTTTTTTATGCGTTTTTACTGCAATTTGCATTTGTGATCGGCCTAGCAACAAATCCCCCCCATCCCCACAAAAAAAACCCCTGCAAAACCGCAAATCGCAGAAAAAAAAGCGGTAAAAACCCTGCAGAAAGCACATTCTCTACCTGAGAAAACAATGCATAATATGTTATCCAAACCATTCAGAATTTGTGTTGTAGAGATAGTCGGCCAGTGTCTTATAATATCAAAGATAAGACGATCTAGCAAGTTAGGTTACCTGACTCCAGAAGAGAGGCGAAGATCACCTACTGTGGCAAACCTAAAATGAAGAAAGGCATGAACTACCATGGGACCACTCCATTATTGGAGGTGATCAAGAGTATAACTCTGCACTCCAGCTTAGACTGGATAGGCTCAATAGTACCTCTATGCCCAAGAAGGTTAAGATCCATGATCAGCCATATATGAGAGGGATCAGGGTAAGAAGGTTAATAAAAAAATTTCTTGGCAACCTGATATGTAGTAGAGAAAATTGTACTGAGAACTGGGCATATAGTTACATGTAACCACCCAAAGGAGTGTGGGTGTGAAGAAGCAGCAGATTCTACCAAAAGAGGTCTATCTTTTTTTGGGCTGTGAGTAGGAATAACCTTAAATATTCCAGACAAGGCTGGGGATGGAATTGAGACTTTCGGAGGTAGTTACCTACCCAAGGCCTTTTGTTTAAATTGTCCTATCGACATATGTAGGTAGAGAATTCTAACTGCAGAAAGAAACCTATGAATTTCTAGAAGAGTCAAAAAGAATTGCAGGAGGTCATTCTAGGAATAGGGGTCACTCTAGGAATAGGGAATAAAGAATTGCAGGAGGTCACTCTAGGAATAGGGAATGGTCCAAAGGATTTTATCCACAGGGGAAGGACTGTAGGAATGTTTCTGGATGTAAACCAGAACCACACACCCTAAGCAACCTTTTTCCACTTAAGGGCCGGATTCAATGTATGTGAATGCATGGAGGGCCGCATTCCCCTGCTAATAAATGAAGATAATAATAATCCTAATCTAATAAGAACAGTACAGGTTTATCTCACTTCATGGTGCTTCACTAATACAAAGCCAGTTCACCCTGAGGGAGCATGTGGCTGGGGATTCAGATTTTACTGCCCCCTCCCCCATCCTGGCACCCAAGAGTGGCTGACACCAGCCCTGCCAGCCAGCATGGTCTGGAGATGGGGTTCCTGTCCCTAGGGAAAATGGGGTCCACAACCCCAGGGTAAGGTTGCCACATCATCCCTTTAAGCCAGGACGCATGAATTACACAGATTCTGTGGCTGATTAAGGTGGTAATTAATCTCACTTGGTGTCTTATCTGCATTAAATTAGCCTTAGAACCCGTATAATTCATATGTGTCCTGGATTAAAGGGATGATGTGGCAACCAGATGGAGATCAGGGTCCTGTCCCTGGGGGGGGGTAAGAAGGGGTCCCTGTCCTCAGGTGAGAAGGGGTCCCCCCCAAGTAGTGTCCTCTGCCCCCCACAAACACACACTGTAGGTAAAAGGCTCCTACCTTACACAGGTGTACAGCATCACAGGGCTGGAGTGGAGATCGGCATCACAGGTCTGGGGATCGGCGTCGCAGGTCTGGATGGGGGCGGGAATTGACATTAACAGGCTGGCGACTGGTTGCTAGGATCGGGCCGGCAACCAATCACTTGCTGTTAATGTAAAAAGTTAACTCTAGCGATTCCCGCCCCATTCAGCCCTGTGATGGTGGGTGCAATGAAGAAGGCAGCGGCGAAAATGTCCATGGGCCAGGTGTCCGTGAAGTAATCACGGGTACTGGCGGGCCGGACATTTTGCAGTGGCGGGCCGACCCCTGCCCTAAAGCCCTTCCTGGAAATGCCAGGTCTGGGATGTCTGTGCCATAGGGAACACACAGAGCCCCCCTACCCCTGACTCCTTAGAGTGAGGATGGGCCTTCAGAGGGGTGATGGCTTTGTAAACAATTTGCCTTAGTGTTCACATCTATGCGATGAAAATCTTTCAATCGCAATGCGTTTTGTGAACCCTCTTGGGGTGTCTGACATCCACTGCGGTTCGCATGAACGGCATGTGAGTTCATTGCGGTGCGGGAAACGCACAGGATTCGCTGTTTCCCGCACCGCATATGTGAACCGAGGCTTAGACTTGAAGATGTGTGTCTAAAAGACGGCTGAAGATTTATTTGTTGCAACCTGCGTGAAAGGGGCCTTATGCTTGAATTATCTCATTATTGCACCAAAAACTATCCCCATCTTTCAGGATCCTGTACATAAATGTATAATCCTATAATTATTAGGCCCTATTAAATGCATAGAATGCATTAGGATTTAAAACCTTCAGTGTGCAGCAGCCCCTCTCAACCCCCTAATACTTACCTGAGGTCCATCTAGATCCAGCAGTGTCTCGACTGAGACAGCAGCACGGCGCCATTGGCTCACGCTGCTGTCAAAGTCAGTCAGCCAATGAGAAGAGAAAGGGGGCTGGACCCCAGCTCTGTGCCTAAATGGACACATGGAGCGGTGACTCGGCTCGGGTGTCTCCATAGCAAGCAGCTTGCTGTGGGGGCACTCAACAGGAAGGAGGGGGGGCCTGGAGCAACGAAGAGGGACCTGAGAAGAGGAGGACCTGGGCTGCTCTGTGCAAATCCACTGCACAGAGCAGGTAAGTATAACATGTCCACCTGTCCGTTTTTCAGGCGGACCTGAACTGACACTCCATGCAGCCCTATGGAGTGACGTATGTCAGCGGAGACATGTCCGCTGACACCCGTCCCTCTCCGATCCAGTCCTCTCCCGTAATGTCTGATGGAGGAAAACCCCATTTTACCATCAGTCTGTGGATCGGATAAAAACGGACAGACGGCCCATTTTCATCCGATTTGCCATAGGAGTGGCTAACAGATGGCCGTGTGAAACCGGCCTTAGGCTGGCAGGTCCAGCTTTGCAGCCAGAAGTTACTGCTTTGTCCATCGGTCATACCGCAGCTGCCTGGACCTTTGATACATGTGTAACCGCCATGATCCTGTTACCCAGAATCCTATCCTAACAGAGCACTGGCAGCACTTACCCCCTCTACTACTTCCTTGTGTACATGCTTTTCAACCAGTAATCTCACAGATTTCTAGGGTGGCCTTGTTTTCCATCCACATGCATAGAATTTTTGGACTTAAAGTCTGGTCGGTAAAAGCTGTATACAAGACACACCTCATATATTTACCCTCTGAAGGCAGTCATCTATCTGGGGACACTCTGGTTCATGCTCTGACAGACTTGTGAAAGATGTCAATGGAAAAGTTATTCCTACACAGAAGATGCTCTCAAAAGTCTCCTCTTCAAAAGCTTCTACCCCCTCAAACTGTAGAATGCTTAGAGTTGCAACAAATAAATTGAAATTCAGTCCTTCGTTTAGTCACACATCTACAACTCTAAGCCTCGGTTCACATATATGCGGTGCGGGAAACAGGGAATCCTGTGCGTTTTCTGCACCGCATTGAAATCACATGCCTTTCCATTCTATGGGAATGTTCGACAATGCTTTCTGAATGGATGAGAAAGCCTGGCACGCAGTCTCTGCTTTAATTCATCACAAAGGTGTTCTATAAGGTTGAAGTCAGGACTCATCCATCTCTTCATGGACCTTGCTTTGTGCACTGGTCCAAATCATTTGGTGAAGGGGGATTATGGTGCGGGGTTGCTTTTCAGGGGTTGAGATTAGCCCCTTCGTTCCAGTGAAGGGAACTCTTAAGGCATCAGCATACCAAGACATTTCGGACAATTTCATGCTCCCAACCTTGTGGGAACAGTTTGGGGATGGCCCCTTCCTGTTCCAACATAACTACGCACCCGTGCACAAAGCAAGATCCATAAAGACATGGATGAGCTTTGGGTGGATGAACTTGACTGGCCTGCACAGAGTTCTGACCTCAACCCGATAGAACACCTTTGGAATGAAATAGTGCAGACTGCGACCTCGGCACTGCCTGACCTCACAAATGCGCTTCTGGGAGAATGGTCAAACATTTCCATAGAGACACTCCTAAATCTTGTGGACAGCCTTCCCAGAAGAGTTGAAGCTGTTAAAGCTGCAAAAGGTGGGCCAACTCAATATTGAAACAGGGGGAAGGGAAGCTGCTCCAAGTGAGAGTGTAAATCCCAAACAACTGTGTGCTCGTCCGGTCCGTGTGCCAATCAGTAGAGACATCTATTGAAGTAGGGTTGACAGCACCACCATTGGTTGAGAAAAGTGTTTATTCCATAAAAACATGGAATGATACAACATGTCCACAGGAACATACATGACAGGATACTGGTAGATTGATGCATTTCACGGAAACAGGGTCCGCTTAGTCATAATCAAACAGCAAGCAAATAATGGTATATATAACATTGTATAATTAATCACCTGTGTGTTTTAGGCAGATTGAATGCTGAATGCTTAAATGCAAACACCTGTCATGATAGAGGCAGGGTTCACATTAAAACGTAGTCATGTGAAAAATAAAATAAAAACACAAATACAAAAGCAAAAATGTATATATGAAACATATCTGAATATCTCCGTGTTTCAACATGTGTACAGACACAGAGACAGTTTGTGTTCACAAAGTAACATATGTTCCAGCAGAAAAGAAAACAAAAATTTAAAGGATTGAAAAAATGAAAAAATATTCCTTATGCTGGAAGATATGTCATAAACAAGAATCAGAAATGTTTTTAAAAACATATGGCGGGAACCAACTAGAGCAGGGGTAGGGAACCTGCGGCTCTCCAGCTGTTGTAGAACTACATTTCCCATCATGCTTCTGGGAGTAATTGTATCCATCAGCCTTGCAATGCCTCATGAGAAATGTAGTTCTACAACATCTGGAGAGCCGCACGTTCCCTACCCCTGAACTAGAGTATCAAAAGCAAGCAGGAAACAATGAAAAACTGATACAAACATTAGTTAATATCTGCTACATATTTATGACTAAACTATGGTTCTAACAAAAAACTCCGCATAGTAATTTCTATAGTATGTGTAATAATTATATTTGAATTGCTTATATGCAACTCACTTACTCATGTGTTGGTATAAATAAGAAATTAGTGAGAAACTACTGTGCAAAGATGAAACCAACAAACAGAAACCAGTAAAAAGTAAAAACATATTGCATATAGAAAGAAAAAAAGAGATATAATGACCCAAACTGACGTATATAGCACTAGGACCTGTGGAGAGGTTGTTTGAAAGATTTAAATCGATAGGTAACAATATTGTCTCCCTCAATCTAATCAAGTTCCATTGACGCCAATCGTGCTGTGTATGGTAGGAGTGGTTGTACAAGTCTGCATGGATTGAACCCTATGGACTAACACTGGGATGCCATTAAAGTGGAACTTCAGTCAGTAGTCAGTTTTTCATCTTTCCATCTATTAAATCTTCTGCCCTTGTTGTTTTAACTTTGGATAGAAAAACATTATATTTCTGCCAGTAAATACCTTATACAGCTCAGTTCCTGTTTCTTGTCTGGAAAAAAGCCTAGGCGTATGACATCATGCACAGCTCTCTCGCTCACTCTCGTGAGAGTTTGCCAGGAAGGGAGGGGGGGAGCCATAAGAGGGCAATTAGAGCTGCAGAGCTAGAGGTGCGCCTCTGTGTAATTCCTGGAAATAAACAGGCAGCAGCTTCAGCTGCCCACAGTTAACTCCTTCAGATCCGCGCTACTGCCGAACTACGGCTCCAGCACGAATCTGAATTTCAGGAACGACGTCCATGGACGTCGTCCCTTGTGCACGCTCCCGGCGCGCACTCGCGTGGGCGTGCCCGCTGGTCGGGCTCGAGACCCGCAATCACCTGACAGAGCTGCAGAACGGGGAACCGCCGATGTAAACACGAGGGTTCTCCGTTCTGACAGGGGACATGACAGGTCTACTGATCCCTGTCACTGGGATCAGTGAGATCTGTTATGTCCCAGCCAGCCCATCCCCCATACAGTTAGAACACAATGAGGGAACACAGTTACCCCCTTCACTGCCCCCTGCAGGTTAACCCCTTCACTGCCAATGACATTTATACAGTAATCAGTAGACATTTACATTTCTGATCGCTGTATAAATGTCATTGGTCCCAAAAAAAGTGTCAAAAATGTCTGACGTGTCCGCTGCAATATCGCAGTCCCGATAAAAATCGCAGATCACCGCCATTACTAGTAAAAGATAAATAAATAAAAACGCCATAAATAAATTCCCATAGTTTGTAGACGCGATAACTTTTGCGCAAACCAAAGGCCATTTGCGATTTTTTTTTACTAAAAATATGTATTAGAATATATATCGGCCAAAACTGATGAATCATTTTTTAAATTTTTTTTGGATTTGCATTATAGCAGAAAGAAATCGTTTTTTTTGCAAAATTGTCGCTCTTTTTTTGTTTATAACGGCGATCAGAAATGACGCAGAGGTGATCAAATGCCACCAAAACAAAGCGCTATTTGTCGGGGGAAAATTATAAAAATTTTGTTTGGGTACAACGTCGCACGACCGCACATTGTCATTCAAAATGCGACAGCGCTAAAAGCCGAAAATTGGTCTGGGCAGGAGGGGGGGGGGGGGG
>BLSH010151895.1:213274-232488 GCA_018402905.1 Glandirana rugosa | reverse complement strand
CTATTTACATGACCTTGACTCTCGCTAGTCCGAAACGGACAGAGTAACCTGTCTTTCCGACGCTCCGGCGGGACAAGCCCAGGTCAGCCTGTTACGGTGTCGCCACCGCATACACTTAATACACCTCTGGATGTAGGGACCACTCTCCCTGATCCAGCGTCTGGCGGCTGAGAAAATCCGCCTGCCAACTTTCCACGCCCGGGATGTAGATTGCAGAGAGAGCTGGCACGTGGCGCTCTGCCCACCGAAGGATCAGAGCCGCCTCTGCGGCTGCTGCTGCGCTTCTTGTTCCGCCCTGATAATTCACATACGCCACCGCTGTGGCATTGTCCGACTGGACCCGAACAGGGCGGCCTCGCAGCCTTTCTGTCCAATGAGACAGGCAAAGCCTGATCGCTCTCAGTTCCAGTACATTTATCTGAAGACGAGCTTCCCGTACTGACCAATGACCCTGGACGGAGGATTGTCCCAGGACTCCTCCCCACCCTGACAGGCTGGCATCCATTATCACTATCGACCAATTGAGGGGAGGAAAACCCTTCCCCAACCTTATGGCCGGAGCCCGAATACACCAAATCAGCGACCCTCGAGCCTGCTGATCCAACCTGATCCGTCTGTCTAGGGATAGGGGAGACTTGTCCCACTGAGACAGAATTGTCCTCTGTAGGAGTCGGATATGACTCTGGGCATAAGGCACCGCTTCGAATGTCGACACCATGAGACCCAATACTCGCATACAGAACCGTAAGGAGAACCACTGGCGTGACAACAGGGTTCGCACTGCTGTCTGAAGAGTCAGTAGCTTGCCTGGTGTTAGAAACACCCTTGCTTGTACCGTGTCCAGAATCAGACCCAGGTACTCCAGCCTGCAAGTCAGAGTCAATAATGACTTTTGTAGGTTGATCAGCCAACCGAACTCCTCCAACGTGGCTACCGTGATTGTCACGTTCTCCTCCAGAGCTGTAGCCAACTCTGCCCTCAGCAGTACCACAAAAAGGTTTGAATAAAATCCGTGAAATCTCTCCATCCTGGGCACCGGTATGATCACTCCCTGTTCGGCGAGAGCTCGGACGGCGCCTAGAAGCGCCTGGTGGCGTTCCTGTGTGAGCCTCAGATTTGAGGGGAAAAATCTTTCTGGGGGCAGAGAGCTGAATTCTATCCTGTACCCGGAGGACATCACCTCCAGGACCCACCGATCGGTGATGCGGGCAGCCCACCTGTCTGCGAACCCCAGTAACCGGCCCCCCACCTGTGACGTGGGTGGGGGCAACCCATCATGCGGAGGCGGATTTATCCTTCGCTTTTTCGGACTTATTCTGCCAGGGCCCTTTACTGCGTCCTACGAAAGCTTTTCCGGTCTTGCAGCTTTTCCCTGCTGAGCCGGATGTCCGAAAAAACTTCTTCTGATTTGACGTGACAGGTTCCTGTCTGCGCCGCCACTCCCGCCGTTTAGGCTCTGGGAGAAAAGTACTTTTACCTCCCGTGAAATCCTTAATGATTTCATCCAACCGTGGGCCAGACGCTCTCCCTGAAAGGGAAGGTCCGCCAGTGCTTTCTTTGAAGCCTGATCGCCCGACCAAGAACGGAGCCATAGCACCCGTCTGATAACGATTGAAAAAACAGACATTTTTGACAATATTGGAAGGAGGTCCAAAGCAGCTTGACATATGTAGCGGAGCCCCTCCTCCAAATGTTGTGCATGCTGTAGCTCAGCCTGTGCACAATCACAAGTCAAATTAGTGCATAGAGCAGTAGTCTGCACCCGCAGCGACTGTGCCGCCATTGCAGTTGCTAGTGCCGGCCGCATGGCTGACCCAGCCAACAAGAATAGTGCCTTGGACACTGTCTCTGTGCGGCGATTGGCCGCTTCCTTAAAGGAAGGAGACCACTCCAAGGGAATGGTGGTTGCTTTATTTACCAGCGCCACTGCAGGGTCCACCACCGGAGAGGCCCATCTCTTAGTAAAGCTTTCCTCAAAGGGGTAGCGCACCGCAAAGCCCTTAGTCAAAGTAAAAGAACTTGGTGGCTTACGCCACTCTTTAAACACCGCCTGCTCAAATAATGGGTCATAAGGGTAAGCCCTAGGGGCCCTAGGCGGTTTAAGTGGGCCACAAACATAAGCGGACTCATGCGACTCTCCAGCTGGATCAAGACGCACGGACTTGCGGATATCAGTGATCAGTGCTTCCACTATCGCCTTATCACGCGAAGACAGAGTTTCTTGACTCTCCTCATGCTCTGAGGGTGGTTCACCCTCTGAGAGATCCACAGGTGTGACCAATGATGCGCTTTCCAGATCTGAATCCTCCCCGGAGGAAAGAGGGGGTGGTGGGCGTTTTTGAGGAACCCTTGGCACGGGTACCTCTGCCCTGGGAAAGAACTCCCCAAACACTGCCCTCAGCTGTTCCAAAGACAGTAGCGTTCCTGGGGTGGATTGTAGATCCGCAGGTACTCCTGCCATAGTATTGCCGGCCTCTGACATTACAGGCTTCCGGCACCCCCACTGTGTAACCACCACCTCAACTCCACCAATCAACCAGGGGGACCCGGGAGGATTGCCCACACCACTACCAGCACCCAGGAAGGGCCAGCTATACTTGCTGTTTTGATGCCTCAGCACTCCGATCGGAAGAGCAACTGCCCAAACACTACTGCACGCCAGGAGCCTGCTGCTGTGCATCAGCTATGCTGTATAAGCAAAAACTGGAAGCCACTTCCTGCTTTTAAGCACTTCCTGTATCCAGGCTGCACTTTCCTTGAGCTACCACTGGAGGCCGCCAGACCGCAGGCTGAGAACCGCATGGTTTCACAAACAAATGGACGCTGTCATTACACCCGCGCGGTCGGCCATGAACGAGCGGTGCTCTCTCTTTCAATGGCGGTGCCCCGCCGAACACAGCGCTCCGAACGGCCGGTGCAGAGTCAAACGGTCAGTGCAACAGTGCCGTACTGCGGCTGGGGGGAGTGGGGGGGGGGAGGGGGGAGGGGGGGAACGGAGGCTTAACCTCACAAGGGTATTACCCCAAAAATGTCCCTCTACTGAGCCCCCACCGGCCGGCTTACCACCAAAGCTGCCCAGATGCCCACTCTCCACGCCCTAAGGCGGCAGAGGGGTCCACTCACCAATCCTCGACGGGCGCAGCGGTAGCCACCGGAGCAGACTTACCATCCCCTAGGGGAGGCATGCTGCTGGCCAGGCCCTTGGACAGGCGTACCTAGTCACTGGGCTCTAGTGGGTTAGCCACTGGCCGCCCGCACGGAACGGGCGCTATGCGGTGGGCACCCCGAAGGGCGTTCGCATAGTGTCGGCCGGACTGGGGAAAGATTTGGATTCTAGATATCCTCTATACCACCAGCCAGCTTCTTGATAACAGTCTTCATCAGATGAATCTTCAGGAGACCGCAGATCCCAAAGGGAACCAGGTCTACTCCTTGCACTAGGCAAAAGAAAACTGATGTGCTATGCAGAGCAGGGGGATTATATGCTGAGGTGAGGACGGCCCCCTGGGAGGGGCCAACCTACGCTTTTGTTTGTTTTTGCCTAGTCTACTCCTAGTAGGATGAGCATAACCCCATGTGTCATAAGAAGGCTGCGTCTGTCAGTGAACGGAAGAGAAAAAAGGGTCCTGTGCGAGTTTGGTTCGAACGTGATGCAAATTCAGCCACTCTGTATGACTGAAATCGCATCGCACAGAGATTGCATGTGATTTTTACTGTAGTGCGAATCACATCCGACCTTGGACTAAACTGCAGTTTGAACCGGCCCTAACTGTATTACGCTACATTCACACAGGTGTTTTACCACGGTGCGAATGGCAGCAGCAGGAATCTGATTACTGCCGCTATTTATTTGAACACCTGTGAGCGGCTAGCTGCGGCCCCTGAGCCCATACACTTTGACAGGTTGCTAGCAACTATTCATGTGTGTCTAGCAGCGATGACCGCAGGTAAATCGCTGGCAGTGTATACAGCCACTAATAACTGCAGCTGCCAAGCAGTCAGTGTATGGGCTCAGGGACCACAGTTAGCTGCTCACACATGTCAAAAACAGCAGCAGGGATCAGATTACTGCTGTTGACACTTGCACTGGGGCAAAATGCCCGTGCAAATGTAATGTTAATGTGTCTTTTTGAAATTGCAATATAATTAGCAATTTCATAAAAAAAATGGAAGTCATCGGTTTGGTTAGTGCTTGCAGGTAATGTGTAACTAAACCCTGCAGTACAGTGCTAGAAAAACAACCCCCCCCCACCAATTCAAAGTTCTACATGCAACCAATAAGGGCTCTGTTATGCCAACTTTATTTTTTGTAATCCAACGTTTTTTCCTCTGTCCAGCAGACATCTTTAAAACGTCAGAGCTTTAGTTCTCAAAACATTAATTCCATCTCCTCTGCCATAATCCTAAACTCTTACGCATGTGCGGCCTGAAGTCCAAGCTTCATGCTATTTGGTCCTCCTCCGCAGTGCAGTCAAGACACTCTGAAGATAACTGCACGGACAGTGTGGCGTGAATGCAGGATAAACTGTGCATGTGCCACTTTGTAAATCTGCCACTAGTCTCCCCATCCCCACACAGACTTTTTAGAAAGGCTATTTATAATCCTGGATTGTTCAAATTAGACTTTACTCAATACAAGTGGTCTTCTTTGGGTTCAAACAGCGGGCACATTTAGCAAAAACATCCAAAAATCCATAAATTGTGACCTTCGAATAAAAGCCTGAACTTGAAATTGCAATCAATGGGAGGCAAAAAGGGGGATACTGTTTAGTTGGGAGCAGCTCTTTTATTAACCACTTGCTTACTGGGCACTTAAACCCCCCTCCTGCCCGGACCAATTTTCAGTGCTGTCACTCTTTGAATGACAATTGCGCGGTCGTGCGACGTTGTACCCAAACAAAAAATTGGCGTCCTTTTTTTCCCACAAATAGAGCTTTCATTTGGTGGCATTTGATCCCCTCTACGGTTTTTATTCTTTGCACTATAAACAAACAGAGCGACGATTTTGAAAAAAGAACAATATTTTTTACTTTTTGCTATAATATCCAAAAATAAAAACACAAAATGTATTCATCAGTTTAGACTGATATATATTCTTCTACATATTCTTGGTAAAAAAAAAAAAAATCGCAATCAGCCTTTATTGATTGGGTTGCGCAAAAGTTATGGCACCTACAAACTATGGACATTGGTTTATGGCGTTTTTATTTATTTGTTTTTACTGCCAATGGCGGCGATCTGCGATTTTTAGCGGGACTGCGTTATTGCAGCACACATGCCCGGGAGGTATTTGACACTTTTTTGGGACCAATGACATTTATACAGCAATCAGATCTAAAAATAGACACAGATTACTGTATAAATGTCATTGGCAGGGAAGGGGTTAACACTAAGGGGGAAGTGAAGGGGTTAAATGTGTTCCCTGTATGTGTTCTCACTGTGGGGGGGGGGGGGGCAGGGCTAACAGGGGCATAACAGATCTAACTGATCCCGATCACAGAGATCAGTAGATCTGTCATGCCTCCCCTCACAGAGTGGGGAACCACGGTGTTTACATTGGCAGTTCCCAGTTCTGGCTCTCTGTGAGCAGATCGCGGGTCTCCGGTGGACTTCGAGGGGTTTTTTTTTCAGCAGGCGGCCCACTTTCAGATTAAAGTGGTCTCTGTGGCGCATTCGCCGCAAGATCACTTATCGGGGGGCGGGAGAGGTACTCCCCCTCCCGCCACTTTCCCATCGTCTCCGCCACTTACCGGACCCACCGGTAGCAGCAGAGACGATCAGGTCCGCTCCCCCCAATGCCTGTGAGCAGAGTGAGTGAAAGATGCCGCCCACTCGGCTCCATAGCATTGACTGGCTGAAGCGACGTCAAAAGGGGACATTTTTTTTTTCCAAGTGTCTTCTTTTTTTATTGCATTTAAGTGTAAAAATTAGATCTGATGTCTTTTTGACCCCCGACATATTTAAGAGGTCCTGGTATGTTTTTTTCTATTGTATATGTGTATGTAAAATGTTTACATTTCTTGAAACAGGAATAAAAGCGATCAAATTTTTTTTTTTTTAAAAGGATGGTGTAAAAATAAAAAAAGATAAAAAAAATGAAAGCGCCCCGTCCCGCTGAGCAGAAGCAAACGCATATGGGCAGCACAGTGGTGTAGTGGTTAGCACTTTCGCCTAACAGCAAAAGGGTTGCTGGTTTGAATCCCAACCATGACACTACCTGCCTGGAGTTTGCATGTTCTCCCTGTGCCTGCGTGGGTTTCCTCCGGGTACTCCGGTTTCCTCACCAAACACCGAATCTCCAAAGACATACTGGTAGGTTAATTGAATCCTGTCTAAATTAGCCCTAGTATGTGTATATATGAATGTGAGTTAGGGACTTTAGATTGTAAGTTCCTTGAGGGTAGGGACTGATGTAAATGTACAATGTATATGTTAAGCTCTGCGTAAAATTGACGGCGCTACATAAGTACCTGAAATAAATAAATACGCAAGTCCCACCCGCATATGAAAATGGTGTTCAAACCACACATGTGAGGTATCGCCGCGATCGCTAGAGCGAAAGCAATAATTTTAGCTCTAGACCTACTTTAACTCAAAACTGGTAATCTGTAGGAATTTTTAAACGTCGCAGATGGAGATTTTTAAGTGCCAAAATTTGTCGCCATTCCACGAGCAGGCGCAATTTTGAAGCATGACATGTTGGGAATCAATTTACTCGGCGTAACATTATCTTTCACAATATGGAAAAAAATTGGGCTAACTTTACTGTTGTCTTATTTAACTCAAAAAAGTGATTCCCCCCCACCCCCCCAAAAAAAAACGCGCTTGTAAGACCGCTGCACAAATACGGGGTGACATAAAGTATTGCAACGACTGCCATTTTATTCTCTAGAGTGTTCGAAAAAATATATATATAATGTTTGGGGATTCAATGAAATTTTATAGCAAAAAAAAACGATTTTAATTTGTAAACACAGAATCTCAAAAAGAGGCAGGGTCTTGAAGTGGTTAAAGCCCTTCTCTGGGATAATTAAAAGTGGCATGGAGGAACTCAACTATGAGGAAAAATTAGCGGAACTGGATTTATTTTCTCTTAAAAAGGAGATTAAAGGGGCATATGATCAACATGTATTAGAGCTGCACGATTAATCGTATTAAAATTGCGATCTTGATCTACCCCGCTGCGATCTCCATCAGTGCAGTTAATGGGGTCCGACTTGGGGGGCGAATCAGCGCGACTTGACAGTAATAAAAAGTGCCTTTAGTCTTTACAAGTCGGAGCGCCTTGAGTCTCAGGGGAGACAGCCAAGTCTGGGCAGACAGCCAACTTCTGAGTCATCATTGATAAGAGTTACAAAGTAATTTTACTTCAAAGGCATTGAACTCTGAGTGAACTCCCCTTCTATAGTTGTTTGGTTTAACCATTTAAAGACTAAATCTTTACTGACACTTGCTGTTTACAAATAAAAATCCATTATTTTGTCCTAGAAAATGACTTAGAACCCCAAACATTATATATATATATATATATATATATATATATATATATTTTTTAGCAGAGACCCTAAAGAATAAGATGGCGGTTGTTGCAATATTTTATGTCACACGCTGTTTGCGCAGCAGACTTTTAAACGCAATTTTTTTGGAAAAATTACCCCTTTCAAAAACCTAAACAGTGCTGTTAGCCCAATTTTTTTGTATATTTAATATATTACGCCACGAGAATCGTGATCTTTATTCTAAGCAAAAAAATTGTGATTCTCATTTTGGCCAGAATCGTGCAGCTCTAACATGTATAAAAACATAAGTGGTCCATATAGTGAACTTGGTGCAGAGTTATTCACTTTCACGTCATTACAGGGGATAAGGGGGCGCTCCTTACATCTGGAGGAAAAGAGATTTAACCTCCACATATGGAAAGGCTTCTTCATAGTAAGAGATGAAAAAATGTGGAATAGACTCCCTCAAGAACTAGTTCTGGCCAGGTCAGTAGATTGTTTTAAAAAAGACCTGGATGCACAAAATATATCTGGATGCCAATTTTTTTTTTTTATAGAGGAAATGACACCGGGGTAGAAGGATACAGGGGATATACGATTGCCTCCTGGGGGATCAGAAAGGATTTATTTTTTCCCCCACTGGAGCAAATTGGATCATGTTGAAGTTTTTGCCTTCCTCTGGATCAACTATGCGTATAGTATAGTGTACAGTACCTTGAAAAAGTATTCATACCTCTTGAAATTTTCCACATTTTGTCATGTTGCAACCAAAAATTTAAATGTATTATATAGGGATTTTATGTGATAGACCAACACGAAGTGGCACATAATTATGAAGTGGAAGGAAAATGATAAATGTTTTTCATAAATTTTTACAAATAAATATGTGAAACGTGTGGCGTGCATTTGTATTCAACCCCCATGAGTCAATACTTTGTAGAACCACCTTTCACTGCAATTGCAACTGCAAATTTTTTTGGGGATGTCTCTGCCAGCTTTGCACATCTAGAGTGACATTTTTACCCATTCTTCTTTGCAAAATAGCCAAAGCTCTGTCAGATTGGATGGAGAGCGTCTGTGAACAACAATTTTCAAGTCTTGCCACAGATTCTCAATTGCATTTAGGTCTGGACTTTGACTGGGCCATACTAACACATGACTATGCTTTACTCTAAACCATTCCATTGTATATCTGGCTGTGTGTTTAGGGTTGTTGTCCTGCTGAAAGGTGAACCTCTGGCCCAGTAAAGTATTTTGCAGACTAACAGGTTTTCTTCTAAGATTGCCCTGTATTTGGCTCCATCTTCCCATCAACTCTGACCAGCTTCCCTGTCCCTGCAGAAGAAAATCATCCCCACAACATGATGCTGCCACCACGGTGGGAGTGGTGTGTTCAGGGTGAGGTGTAGTGTTAGTTTTCTGCCACACATAGCATTTCACTTATAGGCTAAAAAGTAAAATGTTTGTCTCATGTGACCAGAGCACCTTCTTCCACGTTTGCTGTGTCCCCCACATGGCTTCTCACAAACTGCAAATGGGACTTCTTATGGCTTTCTTTCAACAATGGCTTTCTTCTTGCCACTCTTCCATAAGAGGCCAGATTTGTGGAGTGCCCGACTAATAGCTGAGCTGTGGATCTCTGCAGCTCCTCCAGAGTTACCATGGGCCTCTTGGCTGCTTCTCTGATTAATGCTCTTTGCCCGCCCTGTCAGTTTAAGTGGACGGCTATGTCTTGGTAGGTCTGGCAGTTGTGCCCTACTCTTTCCATTTTCGGATGATGGATTGAACAGTGCTCCATGAGATGTCCAAATCTTGGGATATTTTTTTTTTTTTATTTATAACCTAACCCTGCTTTAACCACTTCATCCCCGGAACGATTTCCCATGTTAGGACTTTTTGCGATTCGTCACTGCGTCACTTTAACTGACAATTGCGCGGTCGTGCAACGTTGTACCCAAACAAAATTTGCGTCCTTTTTCCCCCCCCCCACAAATAGAGCTCTCTTTTGGTGGTATTTGATCACCTCTGCGTAATTTCTGATCACCGCTATAAACAAAAATAAAGAGCGACATTTTAAAAAAAACAATATTTTTTAGGTTTTTGCTAAAATTCAAAAAAAAAAAAAAAAAAAAAAAAAAAAAAAAAAAAAAATCGCAATTAGCATTTATTGATTGGTTTGCGCAAAAGTTGCCGCCTTTACAAATCATGAGAATTTCTTGCGTTTTTACAATTTTTTTTTTTTTTTTTTACTCTTAATGGTGGCGATTTGCAATTTTTATCAGGACTGTGGTATTGGGGCGGACAAATCGGACGTTTTGACACTTTTTTTGGGACCAATGACATTTACACAGTGATCGGAAATTTAAATATCCACCGATTACTGTGTAAATGTCATTGGCAGTGAAGGGGTTAACCAGCAGGGGGAGATCTAGGGGTTAACTGTGTTCCCTAGGCGCGTTCTAACTGAGGGGGCTGGGCTACCAGGGGCATAAGAGATCGAACGGATCCCAGTGACAGGGATTAGTAGATCTCTTACATGCCGCCTATCACAACGGGGGACCGCAGTGTTTACATCGGCGGTTCCCCGTTCTTCCTCTTTGCCAGGTAATCGTGGCTCGCCAGTGGAGATCGAGTCTGCCCGAGACGCGGACACTCCTGCAGAGTGCGGCGGGCACAAGAGCGCGCCACCAGCGGCACGCTCCCGCCCGCTACAGCGCACACGCGAGCCGCCGTTTAACCACTTCAATACAGGACACATACCCCCTTCCTTCCCAGACCAATTTTCAGCGCTCTCAAACTTTGAATGACAATTACTCAGTCATGCAAAACTGCACCCAAACAAATTTTTTATAATTTTTTTTACACAAATATAGCTTTCTTTTGGTGGTATTTAATTGCCTCTGGGTTTTTTATTTTTTGCAACATAAGTGAAAAAAAGAGCGAAATTTTTTGAAAAAAAAAAAAAAAAAAAAACTTTTTTAGTTTCTATGATAAAATTTTGCAGATAATTCATTTTTGTTCATAAATTTGGGCCAAACCCTATACTGCTACATATCTTTGGTAGAAATAAGTGTATATTATTGGGTCTTTGTGAAAGTTATAGAGTCTACAAGCTATGGTGCCAATTATTGAAAATTGATCACGCCTGATGTCATTTCTTGAGGCCCCGAAATGTCAGGACAGTACAAATACCTCTCAAATGACCCCTTTTTGAAAAATAGACAGGCCAATGTATTTAGTAAGAGGCATGGCAAGATTTTTGAACGTGTCATTGTTTTCCCCACAATTCTTGGGAAAATTAGGAAATTATTATAATTTTTTTTTTTTTTTTTTTACACAAAATTGTCATAACACTAGTTATTTCTCACACACACACACAGCATATGCATACTTCCAACTACACACCAAAATACATTCTGCTGCTCCTCCAGAGTGTGGCGATACCACGCGCGAGACTTTTTCACACCCTGGCCACATACAGAGGCCGAACATGCCGGGAGCACTGTCAGGCGTTCTAGGAGCAGAAATTTCACATCTAATTTCCTAACAACCTATTACACTTCTGAAGGCCCTGGAGCACCAGGACAATGTAATTACCCACAAAATTACCCCATTTTGGAAAGCAAACACCCCAATGTATAATCTATGAGGCATTATACGTTTTTTGCACGGTTCCTTTTTTTCCACAAGCCTTTGAAATACACTGGGAAAAAAATGAAAACTTATTTTTACACAAAGTGGTCAATTTATAAGATATTTCTAACACATAGCATGTACATAGCAACAATTTTACCCAAAATTACATTCTGCTACTTGTCCCAAGTATGGTGATACCACATGTGTGAGACTTTTACACGGCCTGGCCACATAGAGAGGTCCAATATGCAGAGAGCACCATCAGGCGTTCTAGGAGCATAAATTACACATAAAATATCCTAATGATCTATTACACCTTTGAGGGCCCTGGAGCACCAGGACAGTGGCATTCCCCTCAAAATGACCCCATTTTGGAAAGCAAACAGCCCAACGTATATTGGCATTATGAGTCTTTTGTAGGACCAATTTTTTCCACAAGTCTTTGAAATACGTGGAAAAAAATGAAAACTTATTTTTACACAAAATGGTCAATTTATAAGATATTTCTAACACATAGCATGTACATAGTAAAAATGACACCCCAAAATACATTCTGCTATTCGTCCCGAGTATGGCGATACCACATGTGAGACTTTTACACAGCCTGGCCACACAGAGGTCCAACATTGAAGTAGTACCTTCAGGCGTTCTAGGAGCATAACTTACACATCTAATTTCATTCCTACCTATCACACTTTTGAAGGTCGTGGAGCACCTAGACAGTGGAATTACACACAAAATTACCCCATTTTGGAAAGAAAACACCCCAATGTATATTTTATGAGGTATGGGCTGCAGATAGGTACTCGGGTACTCTTATGGGCTGCAGATAGGTATTCGGGTACTCTTATGGACTGGTAAAAGGTACTCGGGTACTCTGATGGGCTAGTGACAGGTACTCGAGTACTCAGATGGGCTAGTGACAGGTACTCAGATGGGCTAGTGACAGGTACTCGGGTAATCAGAAGGGTCATTATTATTATACAGGATTTATATAGCGCCAACAGTTTGAGCAGCGCTTTACAATATAAAGAGACATTACAGCAACAGTACAATTCAAAACAAGAGGGTTAGAGGGGTACTGCTCCTGCAAGCTTACTAAGGGGGGGGGGGGGGGGGTGGTGAAACAAAAGCTAGGGACTGTGAGGGATGAACCAATGAGGGGAGTAGAAGATTGTTAGCTGGAGGCAGGATAGGCCTCCCTGAAGAGATGAGTTTTCAGGGATCGCCTAAAAGTGGACAGAGTAGGAGAGAGGCGGACAGATTGGGGTAGAGTTCCGGAGGATGGGAGAGGCTCTTTAGAAGTCCTGGAGATGAGCATGGGAGCCTGGGAGCATGGGAGTCAAGACCTCCGAAGAGGACAGTTTGGGCGAAATTTGGAGATAACATTGGTGATGTAGCTTGGGGCAGAATTGTAAATGGCTTTGTAGGTCATAGTTAGGGTTTGGAATTTTCTTTGGAAACAGGTACTCGGGTAATCTGATGGTCTGGTGACAGGTGTTCGGGTACTCCGATGGGCTAGTGACAGGTACTCTGGTACTCAAATGGGCAGGTGACAGGTACTTTGATGGGCTGTGACAGGTACTTTGATGGGGTGGTGACAGGTCCTCTTTATTACTGGGGGGCAATCAGTGTGCTTGGTGTACACAGTAAGCGGTAACGAGCTGTTACCGATATCTCTTCCTCACACACGATCGGTTACCGCGGTTCGTTGACATGTGACCGGCTGTGATAGGACACAGCTGGTCACGTGGTAAAGAGCCAATTTCATTGGCTCTTTACCCCGATCATGGATGGCCGGAGTCCGGAGGGACACGCCCGACCCCCCCGCTGCAGCAAAAACGGGACAACGTCATAGGACGTCCACCCAGGATGGGGAGTGCACCTTGCCGGCGTATTATTATATGTCGTAAGGAAGTGGTTAAAGACGGTGATTCGCGCAACACTGCCACAGTGCAGCAGTAAATGTAAGCGAGCCGGTCGGGAACCAGTTTAACTTCTTCACAACCTTCTACCTGACCTGTCTGGTGTGTTCCTTGGCCTTCATAACACTGGTTTGTTCAATAAGGTTCTCTAACAAACCTCTAAGGCAAGGATATGCAATTAGCAGACCTCCAGAGTCTTGCTATGCCTCATGGGACTTGTAGTAATGCAACAGCTGGAGGTCCGCTACTTGCATATCCCTGCTCTAAGGGCTTCAAAGAACAGCTGTGTTTATACAGAGATTAAATGACACACAGATGGACTCTATTAATTAGGTGACTGCTGAAGGCAATTGGTTCCACTAGATTTTAGTTAGGGGTATCAGAGTAAAGAGGGCTGAATACAAATGCACGCCACACATTTCACATATTTGTAAAAAATTTTGCAAATCATTTATCATTTTCCTTCCACTTCACAATTATGTGCCACTTTGTTTGTCTATCACATAAATTTTGCAATATAATACATTTACGTTTTTGGTTGTAACATGACAAAATGTGAAAAATTTCAAGGGGGTATGAATACTTTTTCAAGGCACTGTATATGGAAGTTGTCGATTTGTTTTTTTAATTGGTTTAACTAGATGAACTAGTGTCTTTTTTTTCTGTTTCAATAATTTTTATTCAGTTTAACAAGTAGCTAACATGCTATTGTTCTGCCCACGCAGGGGCTAGCGTTGACAGTGGTACCAAAAGTTAGAATACAAAAATAGACAAAATGCAGCAGTATGTGAAAGAGAACTAATTTAACAACATGAGATAGGCTTTTTCAGAACGCCCGGAGGGCCAAGGGATCCTGGGGAGGTTCCTTACAGCAGGGTATGCGCGAAGACCATCAATATCTATATAATGGTGCAATTTATAGCCTATACAGATCCAAGTAGGAATAGGTCAGAAACCAGGCGGAAGGTAGGCAGAAAGATGACGCTAAGAAAAGAGAGGAGGCGCACCTAAAGGGTAGGGAACAAGGGAGAGGATAAGAAAAGCTAGCAAGAAAAGGGTCCAGTTTAGAGGTCGGGGGGAGAAAGGTAAGGGCCCGTGAACATCAAGGCCGTCCATCATTGGCGACCCTGGAAGGGAGCAGATGGTTTCCTCCAAGCTTGGGCAATCGTTCTTTAGTCTGACAAACAGATAGGAAGCAAGCTTCTGCTGGTAGGCGAACAGGCCCGGAATTGGGCAATGTAGTAGGGCAACCTTGACTTTTCTTTGTATAGGGAGGTGGAATAAAGTAAATGGGACAAAAACTCAGGTCCAAACACTAGCCTAGGGCACGTCCACCATGCGTTAAGGACATCACCCGAATGGCCACAGCCCTGGAAACAGCAGTCAATGTAGGATGGATTGGCATGGGCAATACGGGCAGGGACCAAATACCAATGGAGAAGCACCTTATAAGCCTCCTCCAAGGTGGCTGTATTAAATTCAATTTGGCCACAGAAGACCAGGCTCTGCTCCAATCCACCAAGTCTATCTCAGTTGCCAAATCTCATTCCCACTGAGCTACATAGGCAAGAGGGGTGGAAGAACAGTTAATCAGAGAAGCATAGAGGGCTGAAATGAGGCCCAGGGATCCTGGAGAATTTAGGTAGGTGTGTTCAAATTGTTTTTTTGGAATGGGTATGAGGAAGTTCTTTGCAGTGAGACAAGCCAATGTTGGAGATAGCGGAAGAATTCCGCCTCTGGAATTTCATGTGGCTCCCAAAGCGAGGCCCACGTTGGGAATGATCTGGCAGTTAGAAAGTGTCGGACGTGTAAGAGCCCACTAGCGACCCACCAGCAGAAGGTTTGTGGTCGGTCTAAGCCTGGGGGAAAAAGAGGATTATTCGTGACTGAAAGGGCAAAATGGGTGATATTAAGCCAGTAGCATACTGAATTCAGACCTGTAGGCTATGAAGCATCAGGGGGCTCAATAACGATGGGAGAAGGTTACGGGGAGGCCAGTGGAGGGATAACCTAGTGACAGGAGCACAGTTGGGAAGTTCCAAAAAAGTACCCACAGGGGAACATCTATTGAGGCATGAAGCAGGGATAATTGGGCAATCTGGGTGGCAAGGTAATATTTGGCAAGTTTAGGAACTCCCAGGCTCCCCTGTAGTCTATGAATCATAAGGGTTGTTCTGGAGATCCTAAGGCGTTTGTTAGTCCAAATTAAGGAAAATTCTATTCTGGAGCAGGCGCAGAAAGTGTGACGCATACCACAACGGGAGAATGCAAAATATAAAAGTTTGGGCAGAATAGTAATTTTTACGGAATCCAACCTATCCAGGACAAGTGTGGGAACTGCCAAGACAACATAAGTCAATAAGGAGTGAAGTAAAGTAATGGATAATAGTTAAATGTGAAAAGAATAAGAAGTCAACTTAATACCAAGGTAATCAATGTGGGGGGACGCCCAGTGGAAGGGAAAGTGGAGCTATAAGCGAGTAACCAGTTCCGTCGGTAAGGTAACATTAACATGACAGAGTTCGCTGCAGATTGGGAAGGTTGGTAAGGGGGATGGTCAAGGCCAAGTGGGCATTCATCTGCCAATAAGTTAAGCTTATATTCGTGACCCACGTAAGGGACGCCCGGGACATACTGATCGGCCCATAGGGCCATCACTAGAGGTTCTAGCACCAGGATGAAAAGAGCTGGGGACAGAGGGCATCCCTGTCTTGTACCTCTAAAAATCGAGAAAGGGGATGAGAAAACCCTGCGTATTGCATCGAAGCAGAGGGGGACAAATACAAGGCCTCGATCCAGGCTAAGATAAACTTTCCAAAACTCTAGTGGGATAGTACAAATCGCAAGTACTTCCATGACAGGGTGTTAAAGGCTTTATAGAAATCTAAGGAGAGCAGGAAGCCCAGAATTTTTCGCTGATGTAAAAGATGTATCAGATGGACGGCTTTGGGAATGTGGTCAGCGGCCTGTCTGAATGAAACCATGGATGAGACGACAAATATTTATTGATATGACGGCTTAAGATATTCCCCAGTATCTTCGGGTCCTCATTTAAGAGGGAGATAGGGCAGAAAGCTTGAGGTTCCAGAGTGTCCTCTGATGTTTTGGGGATCATAGAAATGTGTGCCCAGAGCGCGTCCGATGACGGCAGGAATCCCCGTTTTTCCCATTAAAAATTTTTTATTGAAAGAAATTTTTCAACAGTACAAGTTTAGAATTCTGGTCACATTACAACATGTGGTCAGATGAGCGTAGATATACAACACGTTGCGTTACATGTACCGATTAAGTTGCATACAACTGAGACAATCTAGAGGTGGAGATCTTAATCTTTGCCCCGATAGGTTAGTGTTTCTCCACTTTACCAATATTTTCTAGTCCGTCAGCGCCCAGGTGAAAGGGCAGATTCTAAGAAGGCACTTGTGGGTGGGAGGGTTGCTAAATGGAGGGGAGTGGAGGAAGGGAGCCAGCTCACGCCCATCGTCTCTTCCCCACCATCCTCTTCCCATTAGGGTGAACACGGGGGTGTTCGTCTGTGGGTGACATTTAATTCCACTCCGATTGAAAGGATTATCTGCAGTCGGTTTTTACCAGGAGAATTCAACTACTCTCGAAGTAAGGTTTGGTAGAACTCCGAAATGTTAGCCAAACATCCCATGTATCTGTGACGTCACTTCCGGTGTCCGTGGAACGCATAGGGGCAGACAAGGAGGAAGCACGGTGCTGCATTGACTATTGATACACCTGCCTTGAATATTTGGATCTCCAGTGAGTTTTAACTCTTCTTTTGTGCAATAAAGCTGTTTTTTTTTTAGCAATATCACACTATGTTTGCCCTATTTTAAATCAGAGAGAATTGTCCACACAGGCCCTGAAAGGATTTTCGCCCTTAAAGGCACCATCACCCTGGTAACACTCAATCACAAGAAAAAAGTTTTTTTGGACCCCAGACTGAAAAGCTGTGGGTCATCCATTTCTGGTAAGTAGGAGGAGAAAGGGGGAGAGTGGCACAAAGCACGCTTGAATTGTTTTCAGCACATAATCACCTGTCTACTTATGATTGAAGTACTGACCACTTTCTGGGAATTGGATCTTTATGAACGGTTATTGGGATACTACACCAATGTATCTATGGATTAATTTGAAGCACAAATTAACTGTCTTTGTTAGCACGTCAGCACTTTAGGAATTGTTTATAGATTTATTTGAGGTTTTTGGTATATATACATTTCTGTGATAATATGTGATTCAGTACAATTTTCATCTTAATTTGCATCTTATTGGGTTTGCAATCCGGCACATTATGTTTTCAGCACAGGTCACACCACACTGTGGGGGGTACTGAGAGCGCTGCGTTTTTTTCTATCAGCTTTGGGAGCTCTCCTCATCCCTACACATAGCAACTGCAGTAGGGTAGACCCCTTGTGTTATTAAAATACATCAGCGCGGGTTGGTTAGTATTTTATACACCACTTTATTAATTGCACTTTGCAACAGACTTCTATTATATCCTGGAGGTGTGGTGCACTTTCTGAAAGTGTATCATAACTCCTGCATTCAGAAAGTGCACCAAACCCGCAGGAAAGCTGCAGGTACACTGAACTACACCCAGGGTGTGGGTAAACCACAGTGCATCAGTGTGAAAGCAGCCCTATACTATTATGCCCAGTGTATTGCTTCACACTGACCTGAAGATCTCTTCTTTCCTGCTGCTGGCACCACTCTAGAGACAGTTAGCCAGCAAAAGAGGTGTAGTGCAGTTGGTGTCACTCCGCATGGGACAGGAGCCAGCACTAAAGAGGAGGCATCGGCTCATGCTCCCTACTGCAGCACCAACTTTACAAGTAGTCTTCTGCATTACACACTCTATACCTCTCTTAATACAAGAAAGGACTTTGCTTGCTTTGGAAACCGCAGCTTAGCATTGCATGCTTTAATTAACCACTTGCCGACCGTGTAACGTAGTTACACGGCCGCAAGTGGCACTCATTGTTCTGGGAGGGCGTATAAAAAGTCCTCCCAGAATCGGGTGCGCACCTGGGAGCATCCGTGACCGCCGGGTCTATAAGACCCGGCGCATCACGGATCACGGTAAATGGCCGCTTGGAGCGGCCGTTTACCACGTGATCGCTCCTTCAAATGACGGAGCATCACATGTAAACAAGCTGGCGGAAGTGCCAGCTTGTCTCTCCGCACTGATCGGTGCAGTGTGACAAGAGAGGGGGGAGAGAGGAGATGCAGCGGTGCTGTGGGCAGGATCTGAGGTGCCCACAGCACCGCTGTGTGCCAGGCAGGGACCCCCATCCAGCTTTTACCCATGCCCACACCCTCATCCATGCACCACCCATCTGTGTCCACCCATCAGTTACCCATAAATCCATTCCCACCCATCACCCATGCCCACCCATTCGTGCCCACCCATGACCCATCCGTCACCCATCCATCCATGCTCACTCATCCGTCACCCATGCATCCGTGCCCACCCATCTGTCACCCATGCATCCGTGCTCACCCATCCGTCACCCATGCGTCCGTGCTCACCCATCCGTCACCCATGCGTCCATGCTCACCCATCCGTCACCCATGCATCCATGCTCACCCATCCGTCACCCATGCATCCATGCTCACCCATCCATGCATCTGTGCTCACCCATCTGTCACCCATGCATCCATGCCCACCCATCCATGCTCACCCATCACCCATGCTCACCCATCCGTGCTCACTCATCTGTCACCCATGCATCCGTGCTCACGCATCTGTCACCCATGCATCCGTGCTCACCCATCTGTGCTCACTCATCCATCACCCATGCATCCGTGCTCACCCATCCAGCCATGCTCACCCATGCATCCGTGCTCACCCATGCAGCCTCATCCGTGCTCACCCATCCAGCCTCATCTGTGTTGACCCATGCATCCGTGTTGACCCCTGCATCCGTGCTCCGCCATCCATCCGTGCTCACCCTTGCATTCATGTTCACCCATGCATCCGTGCTCCGCCATCCATCTATGCTCACCCATGCATCTGTGCTCACCCATTGCCTACGTACCCACTACCTACTCACTCGTGTCTACCCACTCGTGCCTACGTACCCACTGTCTACGCACTCGTGCCTACGTACCCACTGTCTACTCACTCGTGCCTACCCACTCG
>BLSH010151895.1:194235-213264 GCA_018402905.1 Glandirana rugosa | reverse complement strand
TGGCTTTTAAAACAATTTACGTAAAAAGAAATAAAGACAATATTGTAAAACGTTTAACCGTTGAAAAGAAGTATTTAAAACCGGTTTTAAATATGACGATATATAGAAACCATTTTTATTGGGTTTAATAACCTATAATAAACCAGAAACACTTTCAGTCAGATGTTCGATACCACGGTTAGTGACTTATAACTAGTGTGGACTACGTGACTGCCGGATAGATTAAAGAACTCCGAGATTGTTCTGTCTTTTCATGTTTATGGGGGGTTTACTGGGGAAAAACCTTTCATCTGTCAGGTTGCATAAATCAAGGAGTAGCAGAATGTGTTTTGGGGTGTAATTGGTGGTATGCATATGCTGGGTGTGAGAAATAACCTGTTAATATGACAATTTTGTGAAAAAAAACTGAAAAAAAAAAAAATCTTCATTTTGCAAAGAATTGTGGGAAAAAATGACAACTTCAAAAAACTTGCCATGCCTCTTACTAAATACGTTGGACTGTCTACTTTCCAAAAAGGGGTCATTTGGGGGGTATTTGTACTTTTCTGTCTTGTTAGAGCCTCAAGAAATTAGATAGGCCGTCAGTGCATCAGGTGTGATCAATATTCAGTGATTGGCACCATAGCTTGTAGACTGACTTTCACAAAGACCAAATAATATCCAATAATTTGGGTTATTTTTACCAAAGATATATAGCAGTATAAATTTTGGCCAAAATTTATGAAGAAAAGTTGCCAATTTGCAAAATGTTATAACAGAAATAAAGAAAAATGCATTTAACAAAATTTTCGGTATTTTTCCATTTATTGCACAAAAAATAAACACCCCAATGGTGATTAAATACCACCAAAAGAAAGCTCTGTTTGTGGGGAAAAAAAGGACGAAAATTTCATATGGGTACAATGTTGCATGAGTGAGTAATTGTCATTCAAAATGTGAGAGTACTGAAAGCTGAAAATTGGTCTGGTTAGGAAGGGGGTATAAGTGCCCAGTGGTCAAATGGTTAAAGTGGTTGTAAACCCCATTCATGAAAATTGACCTAAGCACATATATATCTGTAGTGTAAACCCTAGGTGTAATTTCTCTTTGGTGCTTCCTTCCTCTGTTAGCATGTGTCACTTCTGAGAAGTTCTCAAACACATGAAATAACAGTAGCTGAAAATTTGTGTCAGAGGGAGCTTACAGGAAGATAGGCAGGGAGTTGGTCTATTCAGACTACAGCTCTGCGTGTTCCTTCATACCAATGCCTGTGTGGAGGGGGCATGTCCCTTTCCTCCAATCAGCTCACACACAGTGTAAACCCAGTCTCCACATCCACCCTGTGTGTTGCTGAAAGAGAAAGTTTATTAGCATGATCCTGCACTTTCTAAAGAGTGTAGAAAGCTAAAGACAGCAGATAAACAAGTAAAACCTATGTAGGATTTGTTTAATCTCTGTGTACCATCTGAGGCTATTCACTTCACTAGGTATGTGTGAGGGTTTACAACCACTTTAAGCTTATGATCTACCAAAACCCCCAGATCCTTCACCATTGATTCCCCCAGTTGCACGCTTACTAGTATGTATGATGCATGCATATGCTTAGTCACAAAGTGCATAACTTCACATTTATCAACATTAAACCTAATTTGCCACCTAGTTGCACAATTGAACAGTACATTAAGGTTGGCTTGTAAGTTGGAAACATACTGTAAGGACATTATTCCACTGCATAATTTGGTGTCATCTGCAAAAACTGAAATGGTACTTTTAATCCCAGGCCCTATATCATTTATAAAGATATTAAAAAGTAAGAGTCCCAACACTGAACCTTGGGGTACACCACTGATAACCTTAGACCATTCAGAGTAAGAATCTTTAACCACTACCACCGGATATGACAGTAGTATTGTCTCTGCCTTGCATACGTGGTCCAGGGGGACTAGGGGCTTTGAGGGCCTCTGGAGGATCATGTGCAGGACGCTCATAGGCTTGTGCTGTGAGTTGTTCTGACACTCACAGGTCACTCAATTTCAGCGGTAGAGACTGCCTTCCCACATCCACAAGATATGAGCAAGGAGCAACCCTCTGAACACAAGTGCCCAGTCTCCAATGACCAGTCCTGTCACCAAGCAGCGGCTACATACAGATTGGCTCTCCAATGCTTAAGGCAAGTCTAAGGCAGACATATCATATGTCAGTTTGGAGATCAGTTTCTTACATTGCAGTTTCTCCAGTACACCTGTGACCGCACAAGATTCAAGCAATTTGTTTGCCACAAGTAATGAAGTCTTCAGTCTCCTTGACATCAAGCGCTGTGCAGTACTTATGTCAATGACTTCGGTTGGGGTGCTCCACCAATGTATAATAGCTTTCCACTGGTCATTGTAATATCACATGCTAGACAAACGACAAGTCGTAGCTAGCGGCCATCTTGTTCAGGAATCAGCCATGACGGATTAGAATACTCCCTCCCTCCAGCTATGGAATTACTAAGTTCACTTTAAAGGAACTGTTCTCAGCTAATTGAGTCTCCAGGATGTCTGGTTTTGCTGGCAGTCCATTAACCACTTCAGCCCCGGAAGGTTTTCACACTTTAGGACCAGAGCACTTTTTGCGATTTGGCACTGCGTCGCTTTAACTGACAATTGTGCGGTCGTTGTACCCAAACAAAACTTGCGTCCTTTTTTTCCCACAAATAGAGCTTTCTTTTGGCGGTATTTGATCACCTCTGCGTCATTTCTGATTGCAGCTATAAACAAAAGAGCGAAATTTTGCAAAAAAAACCCACATTTCTTACTTTTTGCTAAAATACAAATCAAAAAAAAAAAAAAAAAAGGGATTTTATTAAAACTTACCGTAAAATCCTTTTCTCCTAGTTCACTGACAGACGCAGCTCATCATGACATGTGACTTTATGCTTATCCCACTAGGAGTTAAAAAGGCAGGGAAAAGAAACAGCTGGCCCCTCCCATGGGGGCCGTCCTCTCTTCCTACATAAACCCCCTCATAGCATAGCTCTTCAGTTCGTACACAAGCCGTACAAGAACAGAGCACAGAGGGGTGGTGCTGCATCTGTCAGTGAACTCGAAAAAAGGATTTTACGGTACGTTTTAATAAAAATCCTTTTTTGTCCTATCGTTTACTGACAGACGCAGTTCATCATGACGTGTGGGGACGTCCCCAATGTGTGTCAAAAGAGGGGTGGGTAAACGCTAACAGTACCCAACTGAACCTCTAAGGAGGCGCCAGACGCGCCTACACTGCCGCCTGCAAAACTTTGCGCCCAAAAGCAGCATCCAAAGATGCAAACACATCAACTTTATAGAACTTAGTGAAAGTGTGAACCGAGGCCCAAGTGGCCGCCTTGCACACCTGTGACACCGAGGCCTGGTGTCTGAAAGCCCAGGAAGTGCTAACAGCCCGGGTAGAATGAGCCGTGACCGGAAAAGGGGGAACCTTGCCCCGAACAGAATACGCATGGGTCACGGTTTGTCTGATCCAACGAGAAATCATAGCCGACGAGGTCGCCAACCCTTTGCGCGGGCCTTCTGGCAACACAAAGCATCAGCTTTTCGAAAAGCAGCTGTAGCAGCCAAGTACACTAGTAAGGCCCTCACTACGTCCAAAGCATGCAACTCAAACTCCTTTGGGTGCGATGGACGAGGGCACAATGAAGGAAGAACAATATCTTCATTAATGTGAAAGGATGAAACCACCTTCGGAAGGAAGGAAGGAGAAGGTCACAAGACCACCTTATCCTTATGTATGACTAAGTAGGGAGACTTGCACGATAGTGCTGCTAAATCAGACACCCGTCTGGCGGAAGTGATGGCAACTAAAAATGCCACCTTCTGCTACAGCAATGACAAAGAAATCTCCCTGATATTCTCATAAAGCGGTTTCTGAAGAACAGAAAGCACCCAATTCAGATCCCATGGAGCCATCAACCTTCACCCGAGGCGCCACGTGTCGCACACCTTGCCCAAAGGTACGAATCAACGAGTGCGAAGCTAAAGGTCTCTGAAAGAATCGCCAGAGCCGATATCTAGCCCTTGAAAATACTCAAAGCCAGTTTTTTGTTCAGGCCCTGTTGTAAAAAAGTCAGGACCCTGGACACGACAGAAGAGCGAGGGTTATGGCCCTCCGCCTCGCACCAAGCAATATAAGCCTTCCAGGTGCGGTGAAAGCGTACAGAAGATAACGGCCCCAGGGGGCCACCAGAGCGTCCGTGGCCACTGCCAACGGATCCTTCGTTCTGGACTCACCTTGTGATTGAACCGAGACGCCATGAGATCCACGTCCGGCGTCACCCATCTGCGGCAAATTTGATTGAACACCTCCGGGCGGAGAGACCACTCTCCCTGGTCAAGCGTCTGGCGACTGAGATAGTCTGCCTGCCAGTTCTCCACAACCGGAATGTAAATGGCTGAGATCGCCGGACCGTGACATTTCGCCCAACGTAGTATCAGAGCTGCCTCCGCCGCAGCTGCTGGACTCTTTGTGCCGCCCTGATGGTTCACATACGCCACTGCTGTGGCATTGTCCGATTGAATTCGAATCGGACGACCCTGCGATCTCACTGTCCAGTGAAAAAGGCACAATCTGATTGCTCTCAGTTCCAGAACGTTGATGGGTAGGCGAGCTTCCTGTGCCGACCAACGGCCCTGGGCAGACAGCAGCCCCAGGATCCCTCCCCAGCCCAAAAGACTGGTATCCGTGGTGATGATCACCCACTGGAGGGGCAGGAACGACTTCCCCTGAATCAGGGCCAAGTCCGGAAGCCACCAGGTCAGAGACGCCCTGGTCTGGGAGCTCAGACGGATCAGAAGGTCCAATGACCGAGGGGATCTGTCCCACCGAGCCAGAATTGCTCGCTGAAGGAGAAGAGTGTGACTCTGGGCAAATGGTATCGCCTCGAACGACGAGACCATGAGCCCCAGCACCCGCATACAGAACCGTAATGAAGACTGACGGTGCGACAAGAGGGTGCGCACTGCTGGCTGCAGAGACAGCAACTTGGCCGGAGGGAGGAATACCTTCGCCTGCTCTGTGTCCAGAATTAGACCCAGATACTCCAGGCGATGGGATGGAGAGACCGATGACTTCTGCAGGTTCAGCAACCAGCCGAAGTCCTGCAGTGAGGTCATTGTGATACCCACATTCTCCTCCAGAGCCGAGGCGGAATCCGCTCGCAGGAGCAGGTCGTCTAGGTAGGCTACTACCGCAATGCCTCTCTGTCGCAGCAACGACAACACCGGTGCTAGCAGTTTTGTGAGAACTCGAGGTGCCGAGGCCAGGCTGAAGGGGAGTGCCACAAATTGAAAATGGAGGTCTCCCACCACAAAGCGCAGGAAGCGCTGATGTCGTGGATGAATGGGTACATGGTGGTATGCCTCCCTGATGTCCAGGGACGCCAGAAATTCCCCCTGATGAAGGGCGGCCACGACTGAGCGGATAGATTTCATCCGGAATTTCCGCGCCCTGACATACCAGTTCAGGGCCTTCAGGTCCAGTACAGGCCGAACCCCCCCTTATTTGGGAACCACAAAAAGATTTGAGTAGAACCCTCAAAACCTCTTTACTGGGGGCAGTGGCACGATAACCCCTGGTCTGAGAGTGCTTGTACAGCCCCAAAAAGGGCCTCCTGGCGTTCCTGCGGGAGCCCTAAATTTGATGGAAAGAACCTGTCCGGGGTAGAGTGTCGAACTCTATCCTGTACCCGGTGGACACCACTTTCCGGACCCAGCGGTTGGAAATGTAAGTCAGCCACCGGCCTGTGAACCCCACAAGACGCCCCTTCCACCCGAAACCTGGGTGGGGGCAACCCATCAGGCTGAGGAGGACTTATCCTCCGCCTTTTCGATTTTGCGCTGCCACTGCCGTCTCCCGGCCCCTGCAGCGACCTTACCGGAGGGGGTCCCTTTACCTGCTGCGCCCAGGGCGCGAAAAAAAACTTCTGCCCCGGTCTACAGCGAAACTCACGCCTACGGGGCTCTGGAAGGAAGGTACTCTTACCTCCTGTGAAGTCCTTAATAATCTCATCCAAGCGTGGACCAAATAAACGTCCACCCTGAAAAGGGAGGTCAGCAAGACCTTTTTTGGAAGTGTGTTCACCGGACCAAGAACGCAACCAAAGTATCCGTCTGAGTATGACGGCAAATATCGTTATCCTGGATAACAGCGGCAGTAAATCAACGGCCGCATCACAAAGGTACTTGAAACCTTGGAGCAAAAACTCTGCCTTCTGCGGCGCATCCATCAGGCGACCGCCTTCCAGGTCCTTCAGGAGCTCTTCCATACACTCGGACAGATGTTGCGCCGCCATGGCGGACGCCAAGGCCGGTCGCACAGCGGAACCTGCCAGCAGGAACAGCGACTTTAAAAGCGCCTCTGTTTTTCTATCAGCGGGATCCTTAAAAGAAGGAGTCCCTTCCAGAGGGATGGTTGTCGCCTTACTAAGGCGTGCTAATCGGTGGGTCCACCACAGGCGATTCCCATTTTTTCAAAAAGCTTTCCTCAAAGGGATAGCAAGCAGCGAACCATATTGACAGCGAAGAAGAGTGCTGTGGACGCTGCCATACACGATAAAGAAAATGATCAAAAAAGTCATTGTAGGGATAAGCCTTGGGGGCTCTAGGGGGCCTAGAGGACCCACACACATACGCAGCAGACTGCGATTCACCATCCTGACCCAGTTGCAGCTTAGTGCGAATGCCAGCGATAATGGTAGCAACCAACGCTTTCTCGCACGTAGCCGCCGCCCCCTGATCCCCTACACCGTCCGATGGGCCCAGTTCCCCATCGGATAGGTCCACTGGGGTCTCTGACCCCTGAGGCCACTTCCGGCTCAGAATCCTCCCCTAATGAATAAAGAGGAGGAGGGGGACACTTCTTGGGGGCCTGTAGGGCGACCTCCACCCAGGAGAGAAATTCGCTAAAGACCGCCCGCAGCTGGTCCAAAAATGCCCCTTGCGCAGATTGCGCCGCCGCTGATGCCTCCTCAGCAGGGTCAGCAGTGTAATCTGCCATCATCTTCCCCCAGAAAAACACTCTTAGTGACACACAGGGGACTAAGGAGAATGAGGCACCCCCACACTGCCGCACACCACTGCCCACAGTGCACCAGGAAAATCAGAAGGACTGCACCCACTGCCACCAGCACCCACAGGGAGCCCAGCTATACTTGCTGTTCCGCTGCCTGTAACTTTTGGATGTATCGTCAGAAGAGCCGCGCCGCCAGATCACCGTTCCACAGAGAAGGAAAAAAGCTGCAGACATGTGTATTGCAGGAGGTATGCAGTCAAAATGGCCGCCGTTAAACACTGGAGGCCAAAAGACACCTTCAAGGAACATGCAGTACCGCAAACGGCCGCTCTGAGCGCTAGAGGGAAAGCCCCCATAGGCCCAAAATGTCCACGGTCCACCGCAAAATGGCGGCGAAAAACAAAACGAATGGCCTAGACGATCGGTGCGGTGCGGGGTGGGGGGGTTGTGAACGGGAGCTCCACGCGTCCCACCAGCGGCTACCCAGCAAGAAATTTTTTTTTTTTGTGCGGCCGTCGGTCCTCCTTTCCGCCCATAAAAAGGGGGGAAAGGCAGGAACTCACTCACCACTCCGACGAGCGCCGTGGGTAGCCACCCAGGTGCAGACCTTCCGCCCCCTCTTGGGCGGTATGCTGCAGGCCAGAAAATCGCCCTTGCCGAATCGCATCCGGGGCTGGGCGCAAGGGGGGGGGTCACCCCAGGCCGCCCGCACGGAACGGGCACGATGCGGCGGGTCCCCATACGTCGGGACTGGCTCGCATCGGTTGGCCAGGTCAGGGAAAGTACAGGGCCCAAGGACCCTCTATGCCCCGACCGGCTTCTTGATAGCAGATCAATTTCTTGATAGAAGAAAACTTAATATAAAAAATGGTCACAAACAGGACCACAAATTCCCCTAAAGGGAAGCCAGGTCAACTCCTTGCAAACTAGGCATTAGAACTGAAGAGCTATGCTATGAGGGGGTTTATGTAGGAAGAGAGGACGGCCCCCATGGGAGGGGCCAGCTGTTTCTTTTCCCTGCCTAGTTAACTCCTAGTGGGACAAACATAAACCCACACATCATGATGAGCTGCGTTTGTCAGTGAACGATAGGAGAAAATATTTTTTTCCATGGGTTTTGGCCGATTTATATTCTTCCTCATATTTTTGGTTAAAAAAAAAAAAAAAAAAATCACAATCGGCGTTTGATTGGTTTGCGCAAAAGTTGCCGCGTTTACGGACGATGAGAATTTCTGGGGTTTTTATTTTTTTTTACTAGTAATGGCGGCGATCTGCGATTTTTAGCGGTACTGCGATATTGCAGCGGACATGTTGGACCATTTTGACACTTTTTTGGGACTATTGGCATTTATACAGCGATCAGTGCTATAAAAATGCACCGATTACTGTGTAAATGCCATTGGCAGTGAAGGGGTTAACCTGCAGGGGGGCGCTCTAAGGGTTAACTGTGTTCCCTGGGCGTGTTCTAACTGTGTGTGGGCTGCCCTGGCTGGGGAAAGGGGATGATCACGGCTTCCATATACAGGAAGCCTGTGATCATCGCCCTTCCCCCTCTAACAGAACGGAGATCCATGTTTACATACACGGACCTCCGTTCTTTCACTGCGGGGGAGCCATCGCGGGTAGCCAGCGGCGATCGGGTCCTCCCTACCCGCTCACAGTGAGCGTGCGAGCTCACAGCACTAGTTATCGCAGCCGCCGTCGTATGACGGCTGTTTGCGACAACGAGCCACTCTGTCGCCGTCAGACTGTGGTCGGAGGTCGGCAAGTGGTTAAGGAAGTTAATAGACCCCTGTCGTAAACCTGAAATGCATGCGTTATAACTTCCAAAATAATAATAGCACAGACATAATATGAACATATTTAGTTTCCTCTGATAATTTGTAATGTTCAGTTTAAGTTAAGACATCCCTAGGTCCGATCATACGGGGAACCACTGGTAACACTTCTTCCTCCTAGATAAATTAGACATTGGAAACCTGTCATGTTTAGATTTGTTGAAATGCAACTTTCATACTGGACCACCATTTCTCAGTTTCAGGAATGCACCCTGTACATATTGACAGATATGAATATTGGTATAGAAACTGTATGTCAGGGAGGGTCATTATGTTATCCTCCACTCCGGAAAGCCCACAGACCCTCCTTACCCATTTGAGTGGTTAAGAAACTGTCAACACCCTTTGGTTCCCAAAGAAAAGAGATGCCAAGGACAGTTCTCAGTTATCCTAATACCATCAAACCAAGAACATCACAAGTTGAGAACCATTTGGACTCATCGACCAAAACCCTGTTTAACCAAGGACATCAATTGCAAGTATCTTTATTCCTTAAATTCTACCTGATCTCGCTGTTGCTGTATAATGTCTTTATTGCTTTGAAATACCTTTTTTCTGCAAATATTTTATTTGCACTAAGTTTGACCTTTTCATTATTAAACCTTATTTTGAAAAGTGTTGACCTTGTCCCTAAAGCTCTTAATGCAAGCTATATATGAGTAAATCAGCTGAATATCCCTGTCTGTGGTGATGTGTGAGTGTGTGTTACAGGCGATTACTCGAATATCAATTGGTATTGCTAATTGGCGGAGACCTGAAGCTCAGAAACAAAAGGTAAGTTGTGGCAGAGAAAGGGTTAAATGCTTAAATTAGCCCAGTAACAATCGCTCAAGCTACTGGCACCTAGATTGTGGTCCCGCAAGCTGGAAAATCTTTGTGCTGGATGCAACCGAGAGTAGCACCGTTACGTTAGTAACAAGCGTGGTGCGAAATTAGCCGGTCCTCTGTCATGAGTTAGTGAGGAGGGCAGGGATCGGATACCCGCATTCATCACAATTATCATATTTGAACTTCTTGCAGAGATTATTTACTATCTTTACAGCAGATTCTGTTTTGCCATTGGCTTGTGGGTGCTGTGGAGGATGAGCTAAGATGCTCAAACCCCCTAATCAGTAGAGAACCATCTGTATGGCTCACATGCAAATTGAGGTCCATTAACCCAGATTACTCTCTAGGGTAGGCAATAACATGCAAACTGTAATTTACAATGCTTGATTGTAGTTTCAGCAGATAGGTCAGGCAGGTGCTCAATCTCTCAAGAGTCAGAATAGTGATTCACAATTAGTAGAAAATTTTGCCCAGCATAATTCAGTAAATCCATGCTTACAATTTGCCAAGGCCGGGTGGGCAGCACATATGACATAATGGTTTCTATTGTGCCTGTGCACATTTATTGCATGCTGACTGGCACACATTCTTGTCAACGATCTTAGAGATTTAGGAATGACGACTCTTGGCCCCTTGAATCCTTAATGCCGATTTCATCTCTGAAAGTCCAATATTCTCTCACAAGTAATGGCACTTCCACCTTTGAATCTGGCCAACCATTCAGAACAACAGATTTAGGTGCTTGCAAACGTTCATCAATTTCTGTGTGCGGTTTTATCTGAAGCAATCGCTGGTCTGACGTTTAGATAGTCTGAATGATTGATCTGTAAAGAGGACATCCAGGTCCTGTTGAACATTGCAAACTGCGTGTTGTGCACATATTCAGGTGTACCACCTGCTGCTGTTACCCTGCTAAGAGTGTCACTAATGAAAGTTTCAGGTCCAGGTTTATAGAAAACATTTAGGCAATAGTTTTGTAACGTGAGCAACGTGCTCTGTAGGCGTATGGGTGCACACAAAAGTGGTTTCTTGAAAATAGGCACCAGTGGTCAGTTTCTGCTGTGATCTCGTCACAACCATAATAGGTAGCGATGAAAGTGATGGCAGGCAAACAATACTTAGACATTCCTTTTCGATTTATGTGTAGTTTTACTCAGGAGTCAGAGCCCTATACAAAAATGCAAAAGGCTGGCCAGCTTGCAATAGGCAACAACCGAGTCCACTTTTCCTTGCATCACTTTGAACAGTTAGAGGTTTTGCAACATCATGATCATGCTTAGGAAGCCAATGCCAAACCGCGTCCTTGTCCAGAAGCCTTCCTAATGATAGGAATTTTGCTAAAATAGGTAACAAATCCTATGAAGCACTGCGGGAATTCCATATTAGACAACTGTGGAATATCCAGTATAGACCTGATTTTTCTGGGTCAGCCTTCAAACCCTCCAAAGATAGTATATTCCATGGAAACAGACATCATTGACTTTGAATTGCAATTTTTCATGCCAAGTATTTAGATTTACTTTTACCTGCCTACAACGATTCATCAAGTCCAGCAGTTTGCCATCATCATCTTGCTTTGCATCTCCATCTGTATACCCATAACCTACCACAAGTATGTCATCAGCAATTGGTTCAATATCATTGAGTCCAGCCAAAAGTGCATATTGTTTACGTTGGTACACCTCTGGTGCAACTGATACTCCAAAAAGCAGTTTGAGCCACCTTTTCCTGCCCCAGGGAGTCCCGAAAGTTGTCATATAGCTACTTGCAGTATCCAACTTACATTGTAAAAATGCATCCCAGACATCAACAAGCATGAACAGTCGCGCCTTTGGCAACTTGTACAAAACATCCTTGAGAGTTGGCATGTCGTAATGGGATCGCCATAGTGCCTGATTCAAGAATTTGGGATCTAAGCATATTCTTAGCTGATCAGGCTTCTTTACAATCACCAAGTTACGTATCCAAATCAGCTGGTTCGGTCATTCGTGCTAAATGTCCATCAGCCTCATACTGGTCAGGCTGTGCCTTGACTGCCTGTTTTAAGGTACACTGCATGGTGCACATTGGACTGGAGGAACACTTGCCTCAACGTCAAAATGAACTTCCCCTGGAACACATTCTACAGGCCCAGTAAAAACATGACTAAATCCCTCTAATAGCGGTTTTGCCAAGGGCCCTTTGAATTGATTGTCCATCACGTTGAGCTCTGCAAAGTTTGAGAAATGCATCAGCCCTAGATGCTTACAGGTTGAGCTGGATAACAGTGGCTTTTGGCAGGTTTCCACAATTTCAAACTCTAGCTCATGTTTCAGTCCACGAATGACACAGTCGGTTCCGAAGAGTCCTAAAGATTTCATAATCTCACCTGATTAGAACTTCAGTTTGGTGTCACTTGCCATTAGATGCGCTTTAGGTGCTAACATCTTGTCACTCAAACACATTACATCACACATCACTCCTGAATCAAGCTGACAGGATTGAGGCTTATTATTTAATTTTTAAGTGACAAACCATTTCTTTCCTCTGGATTGAACAGCGCTGATCAATTCACTGCTGTATATCATTTGAGCAAAATCTGTGGCTCTTCCTCACATGCAGATGTGTCCTCCATGGTTTGTCATTTTCCTATTGACAGCGGTTTCTTACTTGACAAACGTTAGCAAAATGATTTGCTCTTCTACAAGACTTCCCGTAAGCTGGGCACTGCTCTTTACGTAGTTACATAGTTGGTGAGGTTGAAAAAAGACAAGTCCAACCGGTGAGTGTGCTTTTATGTCAATATTACATCGTATACCCCCTGTTATGGTCGTTTAGGTGCCTATCTAATAGTTTTTCGAAATGATCTATGCTCCCTGCTGAAACCACTGCTTGCGGAAGAGAATTCCACATCCTCACTGCTCTTACCATAAAGAACCCTCTATGACAGGGGTGTCAAACTCAAATTCATCGGGGGCCGCATCAGCAGTTTGGTCACCCTCAAAGGGCCGGTTGTATCTGTAGGACTATGTGTCCACTCTTTATTATCATAAATTATTGTCACTGCATTCAATTATTACTGTTTTTTTGTAATAATGTAAGTAATAATTAGCTCTGAAAGCAGAAACAGTCAGAATAATGGCAAGTAGATATTCAAATGTACAATTATTGTACAATTTATTGAAAAATGATTTTTGGTGACAGTAAATTTATTTTTTTTTTTAAACATACAACTATTGCCAAACACTGTTTATTACACATATGGCAAACACAAGGCATTAACTTTTTTTTTAACTTTTCTGACTAGATGGCTGACATCGTTTTCCTGAGGTCAGTCCATCGATGTCTGGCGTTCGATCTTGTGCTGTAGCAATCCGCAAAACAGCATGGAGGTTATCATCAGTGATGCGTGATCTGAGCTTGGTCTTGTTCAGATTCATGACTGAAAACATCTGTTCACATAGATAGGTGCTCCCAAACATGGACAGAACACATGCAGCTTGAAGTCGGAGCTGTGGCATCAAAGCAGGGGGGAGGAGACGGTAAAAGTCGTCGACTGTCGCATCCTGGAACTTGGCTTTCAGGCTGCTGTTGCACTGAAGTTCTATTAATTCCATTTGAAGGTGATGTGGTGCACTGTCAACATCGATGTTGAAGGGATTGGCAAAGCTGGTAAAGGTTAAGATTTGTTCTTTAAAGTCAGAAAAGCGTCGATTGAATTCATCAATCAGCCGATTCACTTTGGTACCCAATCGAGCACATGAAAAAGTACATGGGAATGAGGTTGAGATGCTCTGGCAGATAGGAAAGTGGGCAAGACGGTCTTTCAAGCTGTGACTTCCATAGGCGCAGTTTCTCCTGGAAAGCTGTTATTGCCTCATACATTGAGGTTATGACTTGTTTGCGGCCCTGCAGCCTCAGATTCAGTTGGGCGAGATGCTCTGTTATGTCACACAACATGGCAAAATCGCACAGCCAGTTTGGATCTGACAGTTCTGACAAGGGCTTCCCTTTACTTTGCATAAAAAGAGTAATTTCTTCCAAAAGCTCAAAAAATCTCTTGAGAACGGTGCTCCTACTCAGCCACCTTACTTCTGTATGGTATGGCACATCTGTATGTTCCATGCCCACCTCCTTCAAAAATTGTTGGAACTGACGATGATTCAGACCCCGTGCACGCAGAAAATTCGCTGTTTTCGTGACTGTGGACATTACGTTATCCAGTTGCAGAACCTTGCCACACAGAGCTTCTTGGTGGATAATGCAGTGATAAGTTATCAGCGGCGTGTGGCATTTACTTTTTTTCATTTTCTCTTTTAACAGTCCAACCAAGCCATTTCTCTCTCCACACATTGCTGGAGCGCCATCAGTAGTAAGTCCCACCAACTTTTCCCAAGGTAATTTCATTTTATTTACGGATTCCTCCACTGCATTGAAGATGTCCCTCCCAGTTGTTGTCCCATACATGGCGACCACATCCAAGAGCTCCTCACTGACAGACAAGTCTTCCTTCACACCTCTTACAAAAATGGCTAGATGAGCTGTATCAGTATTGTCAGTGCTTTCATCAACAGCTAATGAAAATGCCAGATAACTGCATGTCTCTTCAGCCAACTTTGTTTTAAGATTACAGGCTAGGTCCCTGACTCCGTCTGTGATGGTGTTTCTTGACAAGCTGACATTGTTAAAAGCCTGTCTCTGCTCAGGGCACACCTGTTCACATACCTTCAGCATACACTGCTTTACAAATGCACCTTCTGAAAAGCACTTTGAAGCTCGCGCAAATTCTTCAGCCACAAGATAGCTGGCTTTCACTGCTGCATCATTTTTTTCTGTCATTTTTGCAAAAATATTCCGTTGAGAATGCAGGCTACCTTTTAATTCTTGGACCTTTTGTTGCTTTTCCTGGTGGCTAAGGTTAGCAAATTTGGCTCCGTGTTTGGTCTCAAAGTGCCGGCGTGAATTGTATTCCTTCATCACTGCCACTGCCTCATAGCAAATAAGACATACCGGCTTGTCTCCATTAATCACAAACATGTATTCACTTTCCCATCTCTCCTGAAATTGCCTTGCCTCTGCATCAACTTTTCTTTTCTTGGACATTTTTGGGTTATTTGATTGTAGTTTATGGTCCCTATACCACTGTAAAGTGACATGGAAGTGATCAGTATATCGAAAGTTTACCGCTCCACCTGCCATGGTGTGTAACTATTGCAGTGCCGTGAAGGGCAGGTGCAGACCAACGCAGAGCCCACTCACATTTCAGTAGCAGATGATGCAAGTCAGAAAAGGAGGGTCACACATCGCTGATATTGTCCACAAGACACTTTATTGGAGACTGCTCAGACCAAATACCATGTTCTTCTGTCTGAGCAGTCTCCAATAAAGTTTTCTTGCGGATGATACCAGCAGTGTGCAACCTTCCTACTGGAATTATATTCTCAAATTAATTATCAGAGTTTTAAGCAGAATAATAAGCAGACCCCCCCCCCCCCCCACATACATCATATGTACTTACAGTACAGGAGAGAAGGGTTCAGGCAGCCGTTGGATCTGTCACATTACAGGATGGCATGCGCTCAATATAAAAACAAGTGGAGGTTTCCTGAATGCATGTAAAGTGGAGGTTTCCTGTGTAGAACGGCCGGCGCCACTAGAGGGCAGACGTTCTCTGGCTTGTAGGCTGCCGCGCATGCGCTGAAGAGGTGGCTTTCTTGTGTCAAAAAAATAAAAAAAGTGAGTGTAGAAGGGCCGCCGCCGCTAGAGGGCAGACGTTCTCTGGCTTGTAGGCTGCCGCGCATGCGCTGAAGAGGTGGCTTTCTTGTGTCAAAAAAATTTAAAAAAGCGAGAATAAAAGGTGAAGGCTGGCGGCGGCTGCGCGGGCCACATGACGAGGTCTGGTGGGGCGGATTCGGCCCGCGGGCTTTGTGTTTGACACCCGTGCTCTATGAAGTTTAAAAAGTTAAACTGTCTTACAATTTCTCTTAATTTTCAATTTTTTAAATACATACGAATATATATATATATATATATATATATATATATATATATATATATATATATATATATATATATATATATATATATATATATATATATATATATACACACACACACACACAGTGTCTCACAAAAATGAGTACACCCTCACATTTTTGTATTTTATTATATCTTTTCATTTGACAATACTGAAGATATGACACTTTGCTACAATGTAAAGTAGTGAGTGTACAGCTTGTATAACAGTGTAAATTAGCTTTCCCCTCAAAATAACACACAGCTATTAATGTCTAAATCACTGGCAACAAAAGTGAGTACACCCCTGAGTAAAAATTTCCAAATTGGGCCCAAAGTGTCAATATTTTGTGTGGCCACCATTATTTTACAGTACTACCTTAACCCTTTTGGGCATGAAGTGCACCAGAGCTTCACAGGTTGCCACTGGAGTCCTCTTCCACTCCTCCATGACAATATCACAGAGCTGGTAGATGTTCGAGATCTTGCGCTCCTCCACCTTCCATTTCAGGATGCCCCACAGATGCTCAATAGGGTTGAGGTCTGGAGACATGCTTGGCCAGTCCATCACCTTTGTAGTCTTGGAGGTGTGTTTGGGGTCATTATGTTGGAATACTGCCCTGCGGCCCAGTCTCCCAAGGTAGGGGATCATGCTCTGCTTCAGTATGTCACAATACATGTTGGCATTCATGGTTCCCTCAATGAACTGTAGCTCACCAGTGCCGGCAGCACTCATGCAGCCCCAGCCCATGACACTCCCACATGCCTGACTGCAGGCAAGACACACTTTTCTTTATACTCCTTGCCTGGTTGTCACTACACATGCTTGTCTCCATCTGAACCAAATAAGTTTATCTTGGTCTCATCAGACCACAGGACATGGTTCCAGTAATCCATGTCCTTAGTCTGCTTGTCTTTAGCAAACTGCAGTCTTTCTTGCGCATCATCTTTAGAAGAGGCTTCATTCTGGGATGACAGCCATGCAGACCAATTTGATGCAGTGTGCGACGTATGGTCTGAGCACTGACAGGCTGACCCCCCACCTCTTCAACCTCTCCAGCAATGTTGGCAGCACTTATACATCTATTTCCCAAAGACAACCTCTGGATATGACACTGAGCATGTGCACTCACCTTCTTTGGTCAACCATGGCAAGGCCTGTTCTGAGTGGAACCTGTCCTGTTAAACAGCTGTATGGTCTTGGCCACCGTGCTGCAGCTCAGTTTCAGGATCTTAGGCCATCTTTATGTAGAGCAACAATTTTTTTTTCAGATCCTCAGAGTGTTCTTTGCTATGAGGTGCCATGTTGAACTTCCAGTGACCAGTATGAGAGAGTGAGAGCGATAACACCAAATTTAGCACACCTGCTCCCCATTCACACCTGAGATCTTGTAACACTAACGAGTCACATGACAATGGGGAGGGAAAATGGCTAATTGGGCCCAATTTGGACATTTTCACTTAGGGGTATACTCACTTTTGTTGCCAGCGGTTGAGACATTAATGGCCGTGTGTTGAGTTATTTTGAGGGGACAGCTAATTTACACCGTTATACAAGCGGTACACTCACTACTTTACATTGTAGCAAAGTGTCATTTCTTCAGTGTTAAAAGATGAAAAAATATAACAAAATATTTACAAAAATGTGAGGGGTGTACTCACTTTTGTGAGATACTGTATCTCTCACTTGTAGAGTTTATACATTTTAATGTCTAAATAAAACAAACAGCATATTGAATATATTCCTTGATCAGTCATATTTTCCCTCTTCTTATTGATCTGCTATATTCAGATATATTTTATACTGTTCTCTCTCAACTATTATCTTCCCTACAAACTTTATATACTATTAAATAAGAAACAAACACACATCTATCATACACACAGACAAAAAGAAAAAGACAGAATAAAGGGGGGAGGGCTCCAGTTTATCATTACTATAAATATCATATAAATGTTGTAGAGGTTCGAAATTCTTCCCATTGTTGCCATATAATTTCTAAGGTTTGTTTACTCAATGGCTCAAAAGTGAAATGGTCCAGAAGTATTTAAACAGAATAAAAGGTAGATAAAGCACCCGGACCAGATGGCATCCATCCACGGATGCTAAAAGAATTGAGCTCTGTCATTTCAAAGCCATTGTATCTAATTTTTAGAGACTCCTTAATGACTGGAATAGTACCACTGGATTAGCGTAGGGCCAGTGTGGTGCCCATATTTAAAAAGGGATCAAAGTATTTGCCAAGTAACTATAGACCTGTTAGTTTTACTTCTATAGCTGGGAAGATACTGGAGAGTTTAATAAAAGACCACAGATGAGTTCTTGTTGGAAAAAAATGTTTTAAGCAACAGACAGCATGAATTCATGAAAGACAGAAGTTGTCAAACCTGAGGCGGTAAGTAAAACCTTGGACAGAGGGGTGGCTGTGGACGTGGTATACTTGGATTTTGCAAAAGCGTTTGACACCGTTCCCCACACACGCCTAATGTGCAAGGTAAAGTCTACAGGCTTGGAAAGATCAGTTTGTAAATGGATAGAAAACTGGCTAAAAGACCGAATTCAGAGAGTACTGGTTAATGATTCTTACTCTGAATGGTCTAAGGTTATCAGTGGTGTACCCCAAGGTTCAGTGTTGGGACCCTTACTTTTCAATATATTTATAAATGATATAGGGTCTGGCATTAAAAGTACCATTTCAATGTTTGCAGAGGACACCAAGCTATGCAGTGGAATAACGTCCTTACAAGATGTCTCCAACTTACAAGCAGACCTCAATGCACTGTTTAATTGGGCGACTGTGTGGCAAATGAGCTTTAATGTTGATAAATGTAAAGTTATGCATTTGGGGGCTAAGAATATGCATGCATCGTACATACTAGGGGGGATCCATAGTGGAGAGGGATCTGGGGGTTTTGGTAGATCATAAGCTTAACCACTTGCCGACCGCCAACCGCAGGTTGACGGCGACAAGGTGGTTCGTTATCGCAAATCGCCGTCATACGACGGCGGCTGCGATAACGCGCACTGTGAGCGCGCGCGCGCCGCCGGAGGCGCGCCCGCGCGCTCACTGTGTTCGGGGAGGGCCAGGGAGCGGGTGCGGCGGCTTCGATTGCCGCCGGCTACCCGCGATGGCCCCCCCGGAGCGAGTGAGCGGAGGTCCGTGTATGTAAACACGGACCTCCGCTCTGTGTGAGGGGGAAGGGCTGTGATCACAGCCTTCCTTTACGTGAAGGCTGTGATAACTTCCCTTCCCCTGTTAGGGCATCCCCCATACAGTTAGAACACGCCCAGGGAACATAGTTAACCCTTAGCGCGCCCCCTGCAGGTTAACCCCTTCACTGC
>BLSH010151895.1:181594-193456 GCA_018402905.1 Glandirana rugosa | reverse complement strand
AGTATTCTAATGTTTTAGACTGTATGTTAATCTATAACCATAACGTTATGGTAGTTAATATGGACACAGTCACTTTAGGTAACTCTCTGTAAGATGCGATATCCGAATATCGCCGTGTCTGTCACTATCGGTCTTTCACCGCTGTCTGCTATACGGAGAGTTATCGTCTTACCCACCCACTCTACTGTGAGGACCTTCTTAATTTATAATTTTCTTCTCTTTTACATGTATCAGTTCAACTTTTCTCTCTGTTCAGGTAGATCAAGTTGTTTTTTTTTTTTTATCTTTTTAATATATATTGGTATGTTAGGAAGTGGGTGTCAACTAGGTCTCCTTCCGTTTTTTGGGTTTTTCCCCCGCTATAGCAAATTGGATCATGCTTTGCTGGGGTTTTTTGCCTTCCTCTGGATCAACTGTGGGTGAAGGATTGTATGGTTATATATAATTTTTCTATTTTTTTTTTTTTGTTGAACTAGATGGACTTGTCTCTCTTTTCAACTTGACTATGTACATTTTCTCTTCTTTTAATATTTAATTCTTCCAGGAGTGTCATCTCACCCACCCATTCTGCTATTGAGAGGCATATCGTCTGTCGCCACTTTCTGGCTATCACTGTCTGTGCCGCTATAAGCCTATAGCGTAGAATGTCTCTCAATGGATTTCACTGACACAGGTATAATTGATGGTATTGCAATACCAATATCTAATTGTATGTCAGATTTTGTAATCTTATGATACATTTGGAACATCTTTTCCCAGAAATCTACCACCACAGGGCCGTAATACCATATATGTGCCATAGTAGCCTTTTCTTTAACCACTTCAAAGCACTTCCCGCCCAGACCAATTTTCAGCTTTCAGTGCTGTTGCGCTTTGAATGACAATTGCGCGGTCGTGCAACGTTGTACCCAAACAACATTTTTTTATTTTGTTACCACAAATAGAGCTTTCTTTTGGTGGTATTTGATCACCTCTGCGTTTTTTATTTTTTGCGCTACAAATATTTTGTAAAAATTTGTAAAAAAAAAAAGTTTTTCTTTGTTCATGTCACAAAACTTTGTTCAAGTACATTTTTCTCCTTCACTGATGTGGCTACACTGATGGGCACTGATGAGGCAGTACAGACTGGCACTGATGGGTAGCACTGATGGGCACTCATAGGCGGCACTGGGCACTGAAAGGTGGCAGAGATGGGCACTGGAACATGGCACTGGTGCATATAGCACTGGCAGGCATCACATATGGGCACAGTGCCATCCCTACAGTGCACCACTTACCTGGTGATCTAGTGTGGGCTCCCTGGGCGGCCTCCAGATCTTCTTCCTGGTGGTCCATGGGCAACCTCCTAATGTCCCTGGGGGGACTCCCTGGTGGTCCAGTGTGGAGATCCTGAGGGGAACTGCACTGATAAATGTTCAGTGCAGCCGCCCCCCCCCCCCCCCCATTAGGAGAGCAGCCTTTTACCTCGATCGGTAATGCGGTGGGTCAGAGTGACCCACGGCACCACCGATCGTCGCGATGCGTGCCTCCGCAGGCATGCAATCGCGGGTTATCCTGAGGATGTCAATAGACGCCCAGTCAGGATAACGAAGCCACCGACCAGCCGTCATTTGTCAATAGGCTGGGCAGGAAGTGGTTAAAGCATCTCCAGCAGGTCTCCTGGTCATCACCATTAAGGCCATGCATGTCTGCTGGGCATCAGTACCACCTAATCATTTTATCATTTCTTTCTTGAGGTTTAGCAGATAGACATTTTATGTATCAAAAAAAAAAAAAAACAAAAACGCTTTTTCCCATTCTGACCGTGTGATCGATCTCACAATATCCAGTTCCCATATTTTCATGTATGACATTTCAGTAAGAGGAACAGTAGGAAGCAAGAACTTGATTGATAAATAATGTGTTGGTTTCTGTTCTTACAAAAGCAGTTGCTCGAAATTTGTTAAAGGTCTATTTATTGGGGAGTTACTGTGACCCCCACACCTTTTTCATAGCGTGGATCTTGGTTTGGAAATCCATATGATATTCTATCTACTTGAACATGTGAGTGTATCTACTTTTTTAAATAAATTATCAGCCGTTTGGTATTACACTATGTGCGGATTTTTTATTCTTTGTGGATGAGTTTCTGGCTGATACTCTGGGTGAGAGGAACGGACAAGTGGAGTAATTGCCCTGACCAGATAACCACTCTAATGGCTGCTCGCTCAGTGGTGAATGAAGTGGACCCATCCTCTACATTTATTGTGATGTGCCTGGAATAAGCCTCTATGTGGTTTAACAGCTTAGCGCCGGTAAGAGTGTTTAAAGCATCTTTGGTGGTGGATTCACTTTGCTGTGGTGGAACACGTGTTTTAAACACTGAATATATTTAATACTCATATTTACACTGGACTACTCTATGTGTGGACTTTATTAGAGACATTTATGTTTGAAGTTTAGTGACTACATCTTATACTATTGCTATAGCGCGACACTTTATTTTGATTTTCAGTTATGCACAATTTTTATTGGGGAGATTTGTGATAGTAATCGAATATGTATGCAGTTGTTTATATTGTATCCACTAAAGGCCCATACACCTGGTACAACAACGGTCGTCAACCAGCTTGTTGTACAATCATCCGCCCGTTAGTACGTGCGATTACAACAGCCGTCGTACAACAGTTGTAAAACTGAAGTTGGACGAGCACACTAGAAATCTTTGGTTGTACAACAAGCGGTTGTACGACTGTAGTACCGTGTGTACAGAGAAGTTGGTCCAACAAAGTTGTACGTGCAAAACAGGCATGCTCGAAAGTCAGGAACGCACAGAAGTGTACATTCTGGGAAAACAAGGTTCCTAATTCACAAATCCCATGCACCTGAACTTCCTTGTTATACACTTATCAGTATGTTAGGCTTGGTTGTACGATCGATTAGTGCATGTCAGTACGCGAGACACAACAGCCAACATCCGACTTGGTACAAAGTTGGATGTTCGGTTGTACAACCTTTGCACCCATGTGTACGAGGCTTTAGTTCTGTGCTCATGCCTCAGATCAATTAACGGAGGAAGTTTACCATCCACCAGTGTCTGAACAATTCTTGTATCTTCACTACTGTTCCATCTAATGAAAGTTGTTGCCTCTGCAGCAGGTGGGAACTCTGAGTTAGAAAACAATGGGGTCACAGGCCCAATTTGTGCAGAGAGGATCTTTTTCTTAACTGTCAAGTCCCATATTTTTAGTGTTGACTTAATAAAAAGCAACATGTCTTTCTTCTGGGGTCAAAACGGAGGCTTAACCCATGGAAGTGATTTCAATTATACAGGAACTATATTTTCCTCTAGTGTCACCCACGGTTTGGATTTTGCATTGTGAAACCAATCTATAATCCTCATCAGGGATGCTGCTCAAATATGTGAAATCTGGAAGCTCAAGGCCCCCCATTGTTTTTTGTCCCAATTACGGTATTTCTTTTAATCCACGGTGGTCTCTGAGCCCCAATAAACCCTCCTATGGCCCTATGTAATTGACCCAGGAGAGCTGCTGGAGGGGCTCTATTGGGACTGTCTGGAACACACAGTACTTTTGGCAATATATCCATCTTTATTCTATTAATCCTCCCGATCCAAGAAAAAAACAGATCAATCGTATTTTTGGAGTAATCTTATTGCATATTATAGGGGAGTAATTTAACTCTTGCAACCTAGCAAGTTCTCTTGGTATATACACCCCTAAATATTTAATGGCTACTTCTTGCTATTTAAAAGGAAAAAAAGATTTTGGAGTAGCTGTTGATCCTTACTTGTCAGGGAAATATTCAACGCTTCTGACTTGTCATAATTAACCTTAAAATTGCTTACTGCTCCAAAACGGTTACGTTCGTGCACAATATTTGGTATTGCACCACTGGATTGGTAACATATAGTAAAGTGGTTGTAAAGTCCGCTCCCCCCCCCCCCAAAAAAAACCTGCAAAGCAAAGGCATTATGAAATACTCAGCACACCGATGTGACCGGCGACATGCTTCTTTGGGGTCTGCGGCTCCGTCCAATCACAGCGCGGGCTCCAGCCCTGTGATTGGCGGAGCTGCGCTGACGTCACTCCTGCACGGGAGCCGTCATTTACGGCACGTCAACAGAAGAAACGGCACCCTGGGCTACCCCAGGTGTCGATTCTTCAGTGTGCATGTGCCGTTGGCACATGCAGATGCAGGGAAGATCTCCTAAACCGTACAGGGTTAGGAGATATTCCCGGGACCTACATGTAAGCCTTATTATAAAAACTTACCTGTACTTCAAAGTGGTTGTCATGAGTTGACAACCACTTTAATAGATCATTAGCATACACTGACAAGCTAGTTATTTAATCTCCATGACCAACTTGAAGTCTTAGGACTTGATAAATATAGTTCCAAAAACACTGGGAGCGTGGTCCGACCAAACAAAGTTACCGATTTCAGAGGAAGGTGTCATTGTCAATCCCGTTTGACTAATAAAAAAAATAGTCTAATCAATGGTAGGCATTATGTACTGCCGAGTAGTATGAATAATCTTTATCTGTCAGGTGGAGCACCCTCCATATATCCACTCGTTGGTGTTTAATATACATTTAAACTCATTTAATAGACTAGTAGAATGGTTTAAACGTTTTGCGGTAGTGTCTTTTTAAGTCGCATACGAAATTAAAGTCTCCTCCAATAAGGATCGTTCCCTCTGCTTTATCTATATGTTCTTTAAGAATCTGTATACCCATTTTAACTTGATCATAATTTGGTAGATATAGATTAACCACTCGCTGACCAGCCGCCGTCGTTTGACAGCAGCAGGTCGGCTCTCCTGTGAACATCGCCGTCGTGTGACGGCAGGTGCTGCCGGATACGCGCGCACTTGCTAGCGGAGGAGCCAACCAGCGGGTGGGGCGGACTCAATGACCGCCGGCCACCCGCGATTGCTCCCCTGCAGTGACAGAACGGGGATCTGCGAGTGTAAACAAGCTGATCCCCGTTTTGACAGGGGAGAGGAGAGTGATCGTCTGTTCACAGTAAGTGGGTGCAGCGATCTCTCTCCTCCCCCCAGTCATCCCAGCCCCCACACAGTTAGAACACGTTTAACCCTTTGATCGCCCCCTAGTGTTAACCCCTTCCCTGCTTGTGACATTTATACAGTAATCTCAATTTATTTAAAGCACTGAAAGCTGTATAAATATCACTGGTCCCAAAAAAGTGCCAAGTGTCCGATATGTCCGTCGCAATATCACAGTCCCGCAAAAAAAAAAAAAAAATTGCAGATCACCGCCATTACTAGTAAAAATTAATAAATAAAAAAAAAAAACCCAATAAATTATTCCCATAGTTTGTAGATGCTATACATTTTGTGCAAACCAATCAATATACGCTTATTGCGATTTTTTTTTTTACCAAAAAAAGGATTTTTTGACTTATCGTAAAATAATTTTCTCTGAGTTAATTGACGGACGCAGCCTCTTATTCTTGACATGTGGGGTTTATGCACCTTTCACTAGTAGTGGACTAGGCAGAACGTAGTTCAGCTAAAAGCAGACACAGCCCCTCCCAGGGGGTAGTCCTCACTTGGCATGACCTCTCATGCCCTGCTCAGCAACTCAGTTCGTAACAAGCAGTACAAACTCAACAAAAGAGGGGTGGGTGCTGCATCCATCAATGAACACAGAGAAAAGGATTTTACGGTAAGTCAAAAAATCCTATTTACTCATTCGTTCATTGATGGACGCATCCTCTTATTCTTGATATGTAGGGATGTCCCAAAGCAGTGTCACAACGAGGGGTGGGCAACAACAGCACCCAACAAGAGAGTTCTCCGGGAAGTGCCAGACGTGCCTCAACACCGCCTGCAAAACCTTGCGGCCAAAAGCAGCATCTGAAGACGCTGCAACATCAACTCTGTAAAACTTGGAAAAAGTGTGCAAGAAACGACTTCCCCAGCCCTAAGGCTGGGGCCCGCAGCCACCAGGCGAGGGAAACCCGTGTCCGATGTTCCAACCTGATCACCCAATCCAGGGATAGCAGAAACTTGTCCCATTATGGCAGAATTGCCCACTGCAGGGACCGGGTGTGACTCTGGGCATAGGGCACCACCTCGAAGGTGGAGACCATGATCCCCAACACCCTCATACAAAATCTGAGAGAGGACCACCGCTGGGACAGTAGGGCCCGTACCGCAACTTGGAGCTTCAAGACCTTGGCGGCAGGGAGAAAACACCTTCGCCCGCTCCGTGTCCAGGACCAAGCCCAGATATTCCAACCGGCGTGACAGAGTCAGTACCGACGGAGGGTTGATCAAACTGAGGGTGATGTCCACACTGTCCTTCAAGGCTGAGGCCGACTCCGCCCGCAGGAGGAGGTCGTCGAGATATGCCACCACTGCCGCAGCAGAGCCAGCACTGGGGCTAGGAGCTTGGTGAAGACCCGCGGGGCTGAGGCCTGACCGAACGGAAGGGCTACAAACTGGTAGTGGAGATCCCCTACCGCGCGCACATATAGGCACATGCAGATACGCGTCCTTGATGTCCAAGGAGGCCAAGAAGTCTCCCTGACGAAGCACCGCTACCACAGAGCGGACAGATTCCATTCTGAATTTCCGCGCCCTCACAAAGAGGTCGAGAGCCTTCAGGTCCAAGACAGGCCTAACCCCATCTTTTTTCGGAACCACAAAAAAATTTGAATAAAAAAACGCAGAAACGTTCCGCAGAGGGGACCGGAACAATGACCCCCAGATGGAGCAGGGCTTGCACGGCCCCAAACAGGGCCTGTCGTCGCCCCGGGGGAAGCCGCAGATTGGAGGCGAAGAACCTGTCCGGGGGCTGAGTACGGAACTCTATCTTGTACCCGGACGAAACCACCTCCCGCACCCAGAGATCCGGGATGCAAGAGGTCCACCGGTCCGCAAATTGCAAGAGCCGTCCCCCCACCTGAACCACGGGTGGGGGCGACCCATCATGCGGAGGAGGACTTATCCTCTGTTTTCTCGGCCTTACGCTGCCAGGGACGCTTCTGACCCCCCGTGGGGCTGAGAGACCTTGTTCGAGGCACGTGGTGCACGGAAAAAGGGATTTTATTAAGAACTTACCGTAAAATCCTTTTCTCTGAGTTCACTGACAGACGCAGCCCTTCATTGACAAGTGGGGGTTTATGCACATCCTACCAGGAGTAGACTAGGCAAATAGAAAAAAAGCAAGCTGACCCCTCCCAGGGGGCCTTCCTCACTCCAGCATACAACCCCCCTGCTCTGTATAGCATATCAGTTCGTAACAAGCTGTACAAACGCAACACAGAGGGGTGGGTGCTGCGTCTGTCAGTGAACTCAGAGAAAAGGATTTTACGGTAAGTTCTTACTAAAATCCCTTTTTCTCTTATGCTCACTGACAGACGCAGCCCTTCATTGACAAGTGGGGATGTCCCAAAGCAGTGTCATTCAAGAGGGGTGGACCTGTAAACAACAACTGTACCCAACAGAATCCTCTTCAGGAGGTGCCAGCCGTGCCTACACCGCCGCCTGTAAAATTTTATGGCCAAAAGCAGCATCCGCAGATGCGGACACATCAACGTTATAAAACTTAGCAAAAGTGTGCACAGAGGCCCAAGTAGCCGCCTTGCACACCTGGGACACCAAAGCTTGGTGTCTGTAAGCCCAGGAAGTACTAACTGCCCTGGTAGAATAAGCCGTGACTGGAAAAGGAGGGACCTTGCCCCGAACAGTATACGCATGAGTCAAGGTCTGTCTGATCCAAACGGGAAACCGTAGCACAAACAACGCATCAGACTATAATACACCCGCAAAGCCCTCACGACATCCAAAGAATGTAACTCAAAATTCCTTGGGATGCGACGGGTGTGGACATAATGAAGGGAGAACAATATCCTCATTAATATGGAAAGAGGAAACCACCTTCGGTAGAAACGAAGGGGGAAGGTCGCAAGACCGCCTTGTCCTTATGAAGGACCAAGTAAGGAGACTTACAGGACAACACTGCCAACTCAGACACCCGCCTAGTGGATGTAATGGCCACCAAGAAAGTCACTTTTTGCGACAGCAATTGTAGGGGAATATCCCTGATTTTCTCATATGGCGGTTTCTGCAGTACAGAAAGTACCAAATTCAAATCCCACGGCGCCACAGGCGACCATATCTGAGGAGCCACATGGCATACATTCTGTACAAATGTGTGTATCAACGAATGTGACGCCAAAGGCCATTGAAAGGGAATCGCCAGAGCCGAAATCTGACCCTTGAGAGTACTCATTGCCAACTTGTTATCCAGGCCCTGCTGCAAAAAAGCCAGCACCCGGGACACAACGTAAGAGGGGGGGTTCCAACCCCCCGCCTCACACCAGGCAATATAGGCCTTCCAGGTGCAATGATATATCTTGCGCGAAGTACACTTGCGCGCCTTAAGCATGGTAGGAATCACGGAGTCAGAGACACTCCTATCCCTCAACACCTGGGATTCAATAGCCAAGCCATCAAAGCCAGCGAGGGTAAAGCAGGGTGCAGGATGGGTCCCTGCAACAGCAGATCTTCGCGCAGTGGAAGACGCCAGGGAACATCTGTCACCATCCACACCACGTCGGCGTACCAAGGGCCGAGGCCAATCCGGAGCTACCAGGATTATCGGAATCCCCTCCGCTTCTATCCTGCGCAGTAGCCGTGGTAGAAGCTTGATGGGAGGGAAGGCGTACAGGAGCCGATACCGACCCCAAGGCGCTACCAACGCGTCCGTGGCGGCCGCCAACGGGTACCTTGTGCCTGCACCTTGTGATTGAACCTGGACGCCATGAGGTCCACGTCTGGCGTGCCCCACTTGTGGCAAATCTGACGGAACACCTCTGGATGTAGGGACCATTCCCCCTGATCCAGCGTCTGATGACTGAGAAAATCCGCCTGCCAATTTTCTACGCTCCGGAATTTAAATGGCGGAGATTGCCAGCACGTAAAGTTCTGCCCAACGCAGAATGAGGGCCGCCTCCGCGGCCGCTGCCGAACTCCTCGTTCCGCCCTGATGGTTCACGTACGCCGCAGCCGTGGCGTTGTCCGACTGAAGCCGAACGGGGAGGCATTTATTGGAAGGCGGGATTCCTGCGCCGACCAGCGGCCCTGAGCAGCTGCCCCAGGACCCCCCCCCCCCAGCCCGATAGGCTGGCGTCCGTCGTGACCATCGACCAGTTCAGGGGAAGAATCGACTTCCCCCAACGTTAGAGCAGGGGCCCAAAGCCACCAGGTCAACGATCCTCTGGTCTGATGATCCAATCTGATCAGCCGGTCCAGAGACAACGGAGACTTGTCCCACCTTGGCAGAATCGCACGCTGCAGGAGCCGAGCATGACTCTGGCTGTAAGGTATCGCCTCGAAGGCTGAAACCATGAGCCCCAACACCCGCATACAGAACCGTAAGGAGGACCACTGGCGTGACAGCAGGGTTCGCACAGCTGCTTGCAGTGTTAGTAACTTGGCTGGAGGCAAGAACACTTTCGCCTGCTCCGTGTCCAGAATTGAATACAGATATTCCAGTCGACAAGACGGGGTCAACGTCGACTTCTGCAGGTTTATCAGCCAGCCGAAGTCCTTCAACGAGGCCATGGTGATAGCCAGGTTCTCCTCCAGGGCCGAAGCAGACTCCGCTCGCAGGAGCAAGTCGTCAAGGTATGCTACTACCGCAATTGCCTCTCTGCCTCAATAGAGCCAGCACCGGAGCCACCAGCTTGGAGAATACCCGAGGAGCCGAGGCCAGACCGAAGGGAAGTGCCACAAATTGATAATGTAGATCCCCCACCGCAAAGCGCAGAAAGCGCTGGTCAACTTGGTGCAGGGCGGCCATGACCGAACGGACAGACTCCATCCGGAACTTTCGAGCCTTCACAAAGTGGTTTAGCGCTTTCGGGTCCAGAACTGGCCTGACCCCACCCTTTTTGGGCACTACAAAGAGGTTTGAATAGAAGCCGTGGAACCTTTCCAACAGAGGTACCGGCACAATCACCCCTTGTTCAGAGAGCATCTGAACAGCCCCTAGAGAGCCTCTCGACGCCCCTGAGGGAGTCTCAAGTTTGATGGGAAGAACCTGTCTGGGGGTAGAGTGCTGAACTCTATCCTGTATCCAGAGGACACCACTTCCTGCACCCATCGGTCGGAAATGCGGGCAGTCCACCTGTCTGCGAACCCCAGAAGTCGGCCCCCCACCCGTTTCTCGTCATCATGCGGAGGAGGACTTATCCTTTGCCTTTTCGCTCTTGTGCTGCCAGGGCCGTTTACCGGATCCCGAGGCAGACTTGCCGGGCCACGAGCTCTTGCCCGATGGACCGGGCGCACGAAAAAAAAACACCTGACCCAAAGAAGCAGGACCCTGCTTACGGCGGAACACCCGCCGCCAGGGCTCCGGGAGGAAAGTTCTCTTCCCTCCGGTGAACTCTTTAATGATTCCATCCAATTGTGCCCCAAAGAGCCGACCACCCTGAAAGGGGAGATCCGCGAGGCCCTTCTTAGACGCGTGGTCACCCGACCAACAGCGTAACCACAGCACCCGTCTAATAATGACTGCGAAAACAGACATCTTAGACAGCATGGGAAGCAGGTCCAAAGCTGCGTCACACAGGTACCAAAGACCCTGTATCAGATGGTCTGCTCGCTGTGACGCCTCAAGCGAGCTCCCGCAGCTCAACTCATTGTGCAACTCAGTCGCACACTCGGTAAGGTGTTGCGCCACCATGGCCGACACCAGGGCCGGTCTCATGGCCGACCCCGCCAACAAGAACAGTGCCTTGGATAGCCCCTCTGTCCGCCTATCGGCCGGATCCTTAAAAGAGACCCCTCCAAGGGGATGGTCGTTGCCTTATTCAGGCGAGCCACCGGAGGGTCCACTGCGGGGGATGCCCACTTCTTCACAAAACTATCCTCAAAAGGAATAGCGTACAGCGAAAAATTTGGGCAAAACAAAGGAATTCTGTGGACGCCGCCATTCCTTCTAGACCAGCTGGTCAAAGAATTGATCATAGGGATAAGCCCTAGGGGACCTATGTGGCTTAAAAGACCCACAAACATATGCAGACTCCTGTGACTCCCCAGCTTGGTCCAGTCGCAGGGACGCATGGATATTGGCGATCAGGGTGGCCACCAGTGCCCGTTCGCACGCTGCCGAGGCCCCCTGGTCTTCCTCGCGATCCGAGGGCTCCCGTCCACCATCTGAGAGCTCCACAGGGGTCCCCGTGACCACCGAGGCCCCTTACGGTTCAGAATCCTTCCCTGATGAAGGAGGGGGGGTGGATGCTTTTTAAACACCCCCTTAGCACTACACGGCACCTCCCAGGGAAAAAATTCCCCCAACAGGAATCTTAGCTGATCCAGGGGAACTACAGGACCCAGCGCAGGTTGCGCTTCAACCGACTCCTCCTTGGAAGGACCCGCAGAGGTTTAGCCGCCATTGTGCCACCGGACACTGACAGTCCAAAAAAGCCCTGACACCCCCACAATGCAGCCCCCACCACTGCCCCACAGATCAACCGGGAGACACCCAGGAGGATTGCACCCACCGCTACCAGCACCCCAGGGAGAGCCCAGCTATACTTGCTGTTAGTGATTGCCCTTTAAGCGCTGCGTCCCAGTAGGAGTGCCTGCCGCCAGTCAGGAGCCTGTGCCGCCATGTGCCATCCACGCTGTCCAGAGTGAAAGAGGAAGAAGCGGCTTGGCCGCACGTTTTTCATCAAACATGGCCACTGAGCGGTCACAAGAGGCCAAAGCCTGTTACACAGACCGCGACTTTGGCAAAATGGCCGCCGATCCGACACTAGAGGCCAAAATAGCCCGCAAAATGGCGGCGGATCGCCCGCACCCGGGGGGGGGGGGGGGGGGGG
>BLSH010151895.1:171090-181581 GCA_018402905.1 Glandirana rugosa | reverse complement strand
AAGAGAGGGGGGTCACTCACCAATCCAACGGGCGTAGCAGGTAGCCACCTGATTGCAGACCTTCCTCCCATCTGGCGGAGAGGGATGCTGCAGGCCAAGCGCCCCTGGATGTGAGCAGAGCCCAGTCACTGGCCGCAAGTATGGGTCACCCACTGGCCTCCCGCACGGAACGGGTACAATCCGGCAGACCCCCCAGTGCTAAGGGTGGCTCGCATCGGGCGGCCACACTGGGGAAAGTTCAGAATTCGAAATATCCTCTCTGCCCCAGCCAGCTACTTGATAGCAGTCTTCAATCAGAAAGCTTCCAAAGAAAGAACAATCTGTGGAACCGCAGGTCCCAGCAGGGAACCAGGTCTAACTCCTTGCACTAGGCATAATAAAACTGATATGCTATACAGAGCAGGGGGGTTATATGCTGGAGTGAGGACGGCCCCCTGGGAGGGGTCAGCTTGCTTTTTTTCTATTTGCCTAGTCTACTCCTGGTAGGATGTGCATAAACCCACTTGTCAATGAAGGGCTGCGTCTGTCAGTGAACGTAAGAGAAAAAGGGATTTTATTATAACTTACCGTAAAATCCTTTTCTCTGAGTTCACTGACAGACGCAGCTCTTCTTAATTGACATGTGAGTTTTATGTCGTCCTATCAGGAGTGACTAGGCAAAACAGATGCAAAAGCATCAGGGATAGGCTGGCCCCTCCCATAGGGGCCGTCCTCACCTGAGCCTATAAAACCCCCTGCTGGCCAATAGCATCCAGTTTGTCACAAGCAGTGCAACAAAACCAGAGGGGTGGGAGCTGCGTCTGTCAGTGAACTCAGAGAAAAGGATTTTACGGTAAGTTATAATAAAATCCCTTTTTCTCTTACGTTCACTGACAGACGCAGCTCTTCTTAATTGACACGTGGGGACGTCCCAAAGCAGTGCCAAAAACTAGAGGGGTGGGCAAACAACTGTACCCAACAGAACCCTCTCAGGGAGCACCAGACGCACTCACACCGCTGCTCGCAAAACTTTGCGGCCAAAAGCAGCATCCGCAGATGCTGAAACATCAACTTTGTAAAACTTAGTAAACGTGGGCACCGAGGCCCAAGTGGCCGCTTTGCACACCTGAGACACCAAAGCCTGGTGCCTGAACACCCAGGAGGTACTGACCGACCTGGTGGAATGAGCCGTGACCAGAAAAGGGGGAAGCTTGCCCCGAAGCTCATACGCATGGGTCACGGTCTGCCTAATCCAATGGGAAATGGTAGCCGACAAGGCTGCCAAACCCTTTTTGGAGCCCCCGAGTAACACAAACAACGAGTCAGACTTCCGAAAGGCAGCTGTAGCACTCAAATAAACCCGCAGGGCCCTCACCACATCCAAAGAGTGTAACTCAAATTCCTTAGGATGTTTTGGGTGAGGACATAATGAAGGAAGGACAATATCCTCATTCAAATGAAAAGAAGAGACCACCTTCGGAAGAAAAGAAGGTGGAAGTCGCAACACCGCCTTGTCATTATGAAGAATCAAGTACGGAGACTTGCAGGACAAGGCAGCCAATTCCGACACCCGGCGCGCGGATGTGACAGCCACTAAGAAGGCAACCTTCTGCGACAAAAGGGACAAGGGAATGTCCCTAATCTTCTCATACGGTGGTTTCTGTAAAACAGAGCACCAGATTCAAATCCCACGGCGCCAGGAGGCGGCCGAAACTGGGGAGCCACATGACGTACACCCTGTACAAATGTGCGGATCAGCGAATGGGAAGCCAAAGGTCTCTGAAAAAGGACCGCTAAGGCCGAAATCTGGCCCTTGAGCGTACTCAATGCCAGGCTCTTGTCCAGTCCCTGTTGCAGAAAAGTCAGCACCCTGGACACCAAATAAGAGCGAGGGTTCCAACCCCCCGCTTCGCACCATGCAATATAGGCCTTCCAGGTCCTGTGATAAATTTTGCGCGAAGTGCACTTACGTGCCGTGTCCCGATCCCTTAATACCTGGGCCTCAATAGCCAAGCCGTCAAAGCCAGCGAAGGTAAAGCAGGGTGCAAGATGGGACCTTGGGACAGCAGGTCTTCGCGAAGCGGAAGCCGCCAAGGAGCGTCCACCACCATCCGAACCAGATCGGCGTACCAAGTGCGCCGAGGCCAATCGGGAGCGACCAGGATCGTCGGAATACCCTCCGCAGCTATCCTGCACAGAACCCGAGGCAACAGCTTCAGGGGAGGGAAGAGGTATATTAACCGATACCGACCCCAAGGAGCCACCAGCGCGTCCGTGGCAACCGCCAACGGATCTCTTATTCTGCACACGAAGGTCTCGACCTTGTGATTGAACCTGGACGCCATGAGGTCTACCTCTGGTGTGCCCCACTTGCAGCAAATCTGGCGAAACACCTCCGGATGCAGGGACCATTCCCCCTGGTCCAGTGTCTGGCGACTGAGAAAGTCCACCTGCCAGTTCTCCACTCCCGGAATGTAAATTGCGGAGAGCGCCGGAACGTGTTGTTCCACCAGCAGAGAATCAGAGCAGCCTCTGCAGCTGCCGCGGAACTTCTTGTCCCTCCTTGATGGTTCACATATGCCACAGCTGTGGCATTGTCCGACTGAACATGGACAAGGAGGCCATGCAGCCTCGTCGACCAACGGGACAAGGAAAGCCTGATCGCTCTCAGTTCCAACACATTTATCGGAAGTCGAGCTTCCTGAGCTGACCAACGGCCCTGAGCAGACAACTGACCCAACACCCCTCCCCAGCCCGTCAGGCTGGCATCCGTCGTTATTATCGACCAGTTGGGGAGAAGAAAGGATGTCCCCAGAGTCAGTGCTGGAGCCTGGAGCCACCAAGCCAGTGATCCCCTGGTCTGGTGGTCCAAACGGATCAGTCTGTCCAGGGATAAGGGAGATTTGTCCCACTGTGACAGAATTGCCTCCTGCAGGAGCCGAGTGTGACTCTGGGCGTAAGGTATCGCCTCGAAGGACGAAACCATGAGCCCCAACACCCGCATGCAGAACCTTAGGGAGGACCTCCGGCGTGACAGTAGGGTCCGAACCGCCGCTTGCAGCCCCAATAGCTTGTCGGGAGGCAAGAACACCTTCGCCTGCACCGTGTCTAGAATCAGACCAAGGTACTCCAGGCGACATGAGGGGGCTAGCGAGAACTTTTGCAGGTTGATGAGCCAACCAAAGTCCCTTAGTGTAGAGGCCGTGATTCTCACGTCCTCCTCCAAGGACACTGCCGACTCCGCCCTCAAGAGCAGGTCGTCGAGGTACGCTACCACTGCGATACCTCTCTGTCTTAGCAGTGCTAGGACCGGTGCCAACACCTTGGTGAACACCCTGGGAGCCGAGGCCAGACCGAAAGGTAGGACCACAAACTGGTAGTGCAGAAAACGCTGGTGTTTTTGGCAGATGGAAACGTGCAGATAGGCGTCCCTGATGTCCAGGGATGCCAAGAATTCCCCTTGATGCAGGGCGGCAACGACCGAGCGAACGGACTCCATCTTGAACTTCTGTGCTTTGACAAAGCAGTTCAGAGCTTTGAGGTCCAGAATCGCCCTGACCCCGCCCTTTTTGGGCACCACAAAGAGGTTTGAGTAAAAACCGCAGAACCTCTCCTCCAGTGGAACTGGCACCACGACGCCCATGTCCGCAAGGGACTGGACCGCGCCTAACAGCTCCTCCAGACGCCCTTGCGGGAGTCTCAGGTTTGAGGGAAAGAACCTGTCTGGGGGCAGAGCTTTGAACTCTATCCGGTGGACACCATATCCAGGACCCACGGATCGGAGATGTGAGCTGTCCAGCAGTCCGCAAACTCCAATAACCAGCCCCCACCCGAGAGATGGGCGGGGCAACCCGTCACGCTGAGGAGGGCTTATCCTCCGCTTTACCGGGTTTCCGTTGCCAGGTTCTCTTACCAGACCCAGCCGGGGCCTTACTGGACATGGAACCCGTCCCGGCTGTGCCGGAGGCACGAAAAAAACTTTTCTGCCCAGAAAAAGAGGGGCCCTGTCGTCGGCGAAAGTCCCGCCGTTTGGGTTCCGGAAGAAAGAGACTCTTCCCCCCCCCACCGTGAAATCCTTAATGATTTCGTCAAGCTGTGGTTCAAACAAACGACCCCCCTGGAAGGGAAGGTCCGTGAGGCGCTTCTTAGACGCCTGATCACCCGACCAAGACCTCAGTCAACACCCGTCTGATGATTACTGCAAAGGCGGAAATTTTGGACAGCATGGGCATGATGTCCAGCAGGGAGTCGCACAGATAATGGAGGCCTTCCACCACGTGTTGCACTTTATGCAACTCATTCCTCGCACAATTGCAACGCAAATTTGTGCTCACCGAGGAGAGGCACTCAAAAAGAGACTGCTGTCATTGCTGAGGCCAGAGCTGGCCGCATAGCAAAACCTGCTACCTGAAAGATAGCCTTAGACACCATTTCCGTGCGACGATCCGCCACGTCCTTAAAGGAGGGCGAACCCTCCACAGGAAGGGTTGTAGCCTTATTCAGACGGGCCACCGGTGGGTCCCCCGAAGGGGAAGCCCACCGCTTAAGGAAAGCATCCTCAAAAGGATAGCGCACCGCAAAACGCTTAGGCAAGGTGAAGGAATTTTTGGGGGAACCCCATTCCTTAAAAACCGCCCGCTCAAAAAAGTGATCATAGGGAAAAGCCCTAGGGGACTTAGGAGGCCTCATAGACCCACAACCCAATTACTAGGTGCACCCCTGACAGGGAAAAGCTACCGCTAAATTTTAACTGCCCGGATGCCGCGCCCCACGCCCTAAGGCGGGGGAGGGGTCCACTCACCAGACCGACGGGCATTGCGGGTAGCCACCCGAAGCAGACTTTCCCCCCTTGTCCCGGGAAGGATTGCTGCTGGCCAAGGCCACTGGAAAGGCAAAAGCCAGACTCTGGGCACAAGTGTCAACAGCCACAGGCCGCCCGCACGGAACGGGCCCTGAGCGACGTAGCCCTGTCATTTCAGGGTAGCTCGCCAGGAGGTGGCCGGGCAGGGCAAAGCTTTGGATTCGTGATATCCGCTCTATGCCAAAGCCGGCTACTTGATAGAAGTCTTCATTTTTTCCTTCGAGAAAATTTACATGCAGAAAACGCAGGTCCCAGAGGGAACCCAGTCAACTCCTTTTGCACTAGGCAAACAAAACTGAATGCTATTGGCCAGCAGGGGGTTTTATAGGCTCAGGTGAGGACGGCCCCTATGGGAGGGGCCAGCCTATCCCTGATGCTTTTGCATCGGTTTTGCCTAGTCACTCCTGATAGGACGACATAAAACCCACGTGTCAATTAAGAAGAGCTGCGTCTGTCAGTCAACGTAAGAGAAATAGGATATTCTTAGTACCAATGCACTTATAATGTGGAGATTGGAAGGAGAGAAAAGTAGGGAGAAGGGGTGAAAAAAAATTCCAATGTGTATTATCAAACAATTCTACCCAAAGGGATAAACAATCCTCCCCATTGTGAAGGTTCTAACCCCTTACACCTTTCCAATGTTTCAATCTCATTACCAGTGTATGTGTACTCTTATTGGAACTCAACCCATTTATTAGTGTAGCAGGTGTAATATCCCTATTGTGACTTAAGTGTCCACTGTTTAACCACTTGTCCGCCGTCGCATGACAGCGGCAAAGTGGTTCGATGTCGCAAACCGCTGTCATACGACGGTGGGGCGGCTGCGAGATCGTGGATCGTGACTGTGCTCACCGCTGGAAGCACGCTCGCGTGCTCACTGTGTTCCGGGGGAGCCAAGAAGCAGGTAGGGCAGACTATCTCTGTCGGCTACCGGCGATGGCTACCCCGCAGTGACAGAACGGAGGTCCGTGTAAGTAAACACACGGATCTCCGCTCTCACAGGGAGAAGGAATGTGATCGCAGGCTCCCTGTATATGGGAGCCGTGATCACTCTCCTCTCCGTCTCAGCCCAGCCCCCACACATTTAGTAACACACACAGGGAACGCAGTTAACCCTTAGAGCGCCCCCTGCAGGTTAACCCCTTCACTGTCAGTGACATTTACACCAGTATTCAGTGCATTTTCATAGCACTGATCGCTGTATAAATGCCAATGGTCCCAAAAAAAAGTGTCAAAATGTCCGCCGCAATATCGCAGTCCCGCTAAAAATCGCAGATCGCCACCATTGCTAATACAAATAAAAATCCCATAAATTAATTCTCATCCTTCATAAACGCTGCAACTTTTGCGCAAATCAGTCAATATATGGCGATTGCGATTTTATTTTACCAATAATATGAGGAAGAATATAAATCGGCCAAAACCAATGAAAACTTTTTTTTTTTTTTGGATATGTATTATAGCAAGAAGAAATAGTTTTGGTTTTTTTTTTTTTGCAAAATTGATGCTCTTTTTTTGTTTATAGCGGTGATCACAAAGGACGTAGAGGTGATCAAATACCACCAAAAGAAAGCTCTATTTGTGGGGGAAAAAAGGACGCAAATTTGTTTGGGTACAACGCCGCACGACCGCGCAATTGTCAGTTAAACAACGCAGTGCCGAATCGCAAAACATGCTCTGGCCCTAAAAGTGGAAATCCTTCCGGGGATGAAGTGGTTAAAAAAAATAAAAATACATCACACCAAACAAATATCATTTGCATGCCCCCCCGAATCATTTCCCAACATCCAAAAGAGTTCTTAGATAGGTCTTCTATTTCCTCCTGAATATCTTGGCACCTAACTACTGTACATTAGAGGCCATTGTGGCAAATCCATTTCAGGAAGCTGGAGACATTTCAAGAAACCAGGCAAATCTTCAATGTCCCGAAATATGGCATTTTTCCCTTTGTAATGGACCTGAAGTTGGAATGGATATTCCTCTCCTGCAAGATTTCTAAGAGAGGTTCCATTGCTCTCCTAAAAGTCAAGGTGTGCCTGGAAAGGTCATGCAACAAAATGATTGAATTTTGCCCCATCAAAGTCAATAGTCCTACGCTGGCGTGCAGCTGCCATAATCTTTTACTTTATGTGAAAATAATGTATCCTACAGATTTCGTCTCTTTAGCATTGGACATTGGTCCTGTCACAGGTGCAGGTCAGGAGAGCGGGACCGTGTGTAACTGAGCTCAGCGGACGGCAATGCTAATATACAGTAAACTGTTATACAGTGGGCAACCACCGCTCAATGATTCCGGCCGGCTCTTCTTCCTCCACGCTCTATTGCGCCGGGAGAACGGAATCCATTCATGCCGCCTGCCGGTGGTGCTCGTCCCCCCGCTCCCCCCCACCCCCGGACAGCCCAGCTCCTTGCCAGCCCTCATTTTGCACTCACAAAATGCGAGTAGGCGATTGCAAAATTTGAGGGCTAATCTACATTAAACCTCATTTGCCATGTAGTTGCCCACCCCATTAATTCGTTCAGATCTTCTTGCAAGATTCCAACATCCTGCGGAGAAATTATTGCCCTGCATAGCTTAGCATCATCCGCAAATACCAAGATTCAGCTGTTTATCCCATTCTCCAGATCATTTATGAATAAATTAAATAAGATTGGTCCCAGGACAGCATCCTGGGGGACCCCACTCTCCACACCTGACCATTCCGAGTACTCCCCATTTATCACCACCCTCTGAACTCGCTCCTGTAGCCAGTTTTGTATCCATGTACTCACCCTTTGGTCCATGCCACCTTAGTTTGTACAATAAACATTTATGGGGAACTGTATCAAATGCCTTTGCAAAATCCAGATACACGTCTACGAGCCTTCCTTTGTCTAGATGGCAGCTCACCTCCTCATAGAAGGTTAATAGATTTGTTTGGCAAGAATGATTCTTCATAAACCCATGCAGATTACTGCTAATGATACAGTTTTTATTACTAAAATCTTGTATATAATCCCTTATCCCCTCCAAAAGCTTGCATACTTATTGACATTCGGCTAACTGGTCTGTAGTTCCCAGGGATATATCTTGATCCTTTTTAAATATTGGTGCTACATTGGCTTTTCTCCAATCAGCTGGTACCATACCAGTCAGATTGCTCATAAAAATTAGGAACAATGGTCTGGACATTACTCAAGCCATTTGGTCCCGGTGACTTATTAATACGTTCTTCAAGTCTATTCCTAATTCTATCCTCTGTTAGCCATGACGGTGCCTCCTGTGAAGTGTCCTGAGGATAAACATTACAATTTTGCTTACTAAAGCCCCCCATTTCCCTCGTGAAGACTGAGGAGGATGTATTCAAAACCTTTGCCATCTCTCCATCCTTTGTAACTGGATTGCCTTCAACATTCTTTATTGGACCAATATTATCTGACCCTCCTCTCTTACTATTTATATTAACCAGTTCCCTACAGAGTCATTGTAAAATGACATCAGCAGGGAACCTCCATCGATCCGGTCGGACGTCATGTGACGTCCTCACCTCCTCGCCGCTACTGCGGGCCCCTGGGGGCCTGCAGCGCGGTGATCGCAGATCGATCATGTCCCTCAGGACACAGCCCCCCCTCGGAGAAAAGAGCCAATAAAACTGGCTCTTTACCATGTGACCGGCTGTATCCAATCACAGCCGGTCACTACTGACCTCCACGTGCACGCCCCCTGGGGCGCACAGCGCGGCGATTGGGGCTGAGGCTTGTCCCTCGGACAAAGCCCAGCTCCGATCAGTGTAAAGAGCCAATAGAATTGGTTCTTTACCACGTGACCGCCTGTGTCGATCACAGCCGGCCATGTGAAGTAAACAAACCGCGGTAACGAGCTGTTACCACGGTTCTCCCTGTCGCACACCGATCGTGTGTGAGAGGGAGATTGCGGTAACAGCTTGTTACCACCCACTGTGTACAAGCACACTGATCACCCCCCCTAATAAAGAGGACCTGTCACCACCACATCAGAGTACCTGTCACAGCCCATCAGAGTACCTATCACCTGTCCATCAAAGTACCGAATACCTGTCACCTGTCCATCTGAGTACCCGACTACCTGTCACCAATCCATCAGAGTACCCAAGTATCTGTCACCTGCCCATCAGAGTACCCGAGTACCTGTCACCTGCCCATCAGAGAACCCGAGTACCTGTCACCAGCCCAGCAAAGTACCCGAGTACCTGTCATCTGCCATAAGAGTACCCAAGTACCTGTCACCAGATCATCAGCGTACTAGAGTACCGGTCACCAGACCATCAGCGTACCCGAGTACCTGTCACCTGCCCTTCAGATTACCCGAGTACCTGTCACCAACCCATCTGAGTAACCGAGTACCTATCTGCAGCCCATCAGAGTACCCAAGAACCTTTTACCAGTCCATCAGATTACCCAAGTACCTTTTACCAGTCCATCAGATTACCCGAGTACCTGTCACCAACCCATCTGAGTAACCGAGTACCTATCTGCAGCCCATCAGAATACCTGAACACCTATCTGCAGCCCATCAGCGTACCCAAGTACCTATCTGCAGCCCATGCCTCATAGAATATACCTCGGGTGTTTGCTTTCCAAAATGGGGTCATTTTGTGGGTAATTCCACTGTCCTGGTGCTCCAGGGCCTTCAAATGGGCGATAGGTATGAATGAAATTTTATGTGTAATTTATGCTCCTAGAACGCCTGACGGTGCTCCCTGCATGTTCGGCCTCGGTATGTGGCCAGGGTGTGAAAAAATCTCACACATGTGGTATCGCCATACTCGGGACGAGTAGCAGAATATATTTTGGGGGTTAATTTTTGCTATGTACATGCTATGTGTTAGAAATAGCTTATGAATTGACCACTTTGTGTAAAAATAAAAGCGTTTTCATTTTCTTTCCATGTTTTTCGAAGACTTGTGAAAAAAAATGAACCATTCAAAAGACTCATAATACCGCATAGAATATACGTTGGGGTGTTTGCTTTCCAAAATGGGGTCATTTTGTGGGTAATTCTATTGTCCTGGTGCTCCAGGGCCTTCAAAAGTGTAATAGGTGGTTAGGAAATTAGATGTGAAATTTCTGCTCCTAGAATGCCTGACGGTGCTCCCTACATGTTGGACCTCTCTATGTGGCCAGGCTGTGTGAAAGTCTCACACATCTGGTATCGCCATACTCAGGGCGAGTAGCAGAATGTGTTTTGGGGTGTAATTGGAAGTATGCATATGCTGTGTGTGAGAAATAACTTATGACAATCTTGTGCAAAAAAAATTAATTCTTAATTTTCCTAAGAATTGTGGGAAAAAAGTACAAGGTCAAAAAACTCACCATGCTTCTTACTAAATACCTTGGAATGTCTACTTTTCAAAAGGGGGTAATTTGGGGGGTATTTGTACATTCCTGACATTTCAGGGCCTCAAGAAATGAGATAGGCCATCAGTGCATCAGGTGAGATCAATTTTCAATGATTGGCACCATAGCTTGTAGACTAACTTTCACACCAAATATACACTTATTTGGGTTATTTTTACCAAAGATAGGTAGCAGTATAGGTTTTGGCCCAAATTTATGAACAAAAATGAATTTGCAAAATTTTATCACAGAAACTAAAAAAAAAAAAAAAAAAAAAAAAAAAATTTTTTTTTTAA
>BLSH010151895.1:160596-171040 GCA_018402905.1 Glandirana rugosa | reverse complement strand
AAAAAAAAAAAAAAAAAAAAAAAAAAAAAAAAGTTTTTTTTTCAAAATTGTCGCACTTTTTTCACTTGTGTCGCAAAAAATAAAAAAAAACAGAGGTTATTAAATACCACCAAAAGAAAGCTCTGTTTGTGTGAAAAAAATATAAAAAGGTTGTTTGGGTACAGTGTAGGATGAGAGAGTAATTGTCATTCAAAGTGTGAGCGCTGAAAGCTGAAAATTGGTCTGGGCAGGAAGGGGGTAAAAACGTCCTGTATTGAAGTGGTTAAAGAATTTCTTGGGATTGTTCCTACTCTCCTCTGCTATATGCCTTTTGTGATCTATGTTAGCCACCCTGATTGCACCCTTACATTTCTTATTGCATTTGTAAAGTTGGAATGCTGACAGTGACCCCTCAGCCTTATATTTTTTGAAGGCATTCCCCTTTGCTTTTATAAGCATTTTTACGTTGGAGTTAAGCCACCCAGGACTTTTGTTAGCCATTTTAAATGCATTTTCCATTGGGATGCACTGGCCAATACCCTTATTTAATATCTTAAAGCAAAACCATTTTTCCTCCTTAGTTCTTTGATACACAGTCCCACAATATTTGCATACTATAGGGTTAGCAGCATTTGTGCTGGATGGGCAGCGTAGTTGCTGCCGTTTGCTCATGTGGTGTCACTGCATTACAATGTTTATGCGGTCGGTCTGCGGTCTGTCCTGTTCCATAACTTTCCAAACAAGTAAGTGTCGCAACACCCAGAATATACAATCCTAGAGGTGGTTTGATAAAGAGGATGTGTGTAAGCCCATAAATATTAATTTAAAATTTTAAAAAGTGCATATGCAAAGTCCATAAGCAGTAATCTTCATATATAATAGTCCATATCAGACTGGTGAAAATAGGGCAAAAAATGGAAAAGGTCAGGAAAGGAGAAGCAAACTGAAACGTAAGACACCAGAAGCTGCCATCCACGGTGAGCAAACCCAAACTTACAGAACCTGGAAGAAACAGAAGAGAGGAGGCGCTTCTAAGTGCAATATGCCAGTACACTTTATTAGAAAAAAGGTTAAAAACACTCACAAGATAACTGTGTAAAGAACACATCCAGCATCCAATACAAGGGGGAACCAAACGCTCATCCCATCCGACCGGGTGGTCCTTCGGGAACGATGGTCATCCAAAACGATCGTTCGTTCTGCACGCTGTATGATGGAAGAAGCCGGCTCGCGGCGTGTAGTTCAGAAGGAGGCTGGGAGTGCAAACACTTGGCACAGGCAGGATGGCTTCACAGTGGTGCACCATACAGCGTGCAGGACGAACGATTGTTTTGGGTGACCATTGTTCCCGAAGGACCACCCGGCCGGATGGGATGAGCGTTTGGTTCCCCCTTGAATTGGATTCTGGATGTGTTCTTTACACAGTTATCTTGTGAGTGTTTTTAACCTTTTTTCTAATAAAGTGTACTGGCATATTGCACTTAGAAGCGCCTCCTCTCTTCTGTTTCTTCCATGTTCCATAACTTTCAGACGTCTGTCAGTGAGCTCTGCTGTATGACACATTTCAATGGCTGTGTTTAACCACTTCCCGCCCAGCCTATTAAATTACGGCGGGGTGGGTGGTTCATTATCCTGATCGGACGTCTATTGAGGCGATCGGTGGTGCCGTTGGTCAGTCTGACCCAACGCATTACCAATCGAGGTAAAAGGCTCTGCAGACCTGAGCAGCGGAGAGCTAATCGGCTGCTCGTCTGACGGGGGGGGGGGGGCTGCACTGAACGTTTATCAGTGCAGCCCCCCTCAGGATCACCCCACTGGACCACCAGGGAGCCTGCCTGCCCAGGACCACCAGGGAGCCCCCCCCCGGACACTGCGAGGAGGCCGCCCAGGACCACCAGGGAGGGCACATGTAGGCCGCCCAGGACCACCAGGGAGCCCCCACTAGACCACCAGGTAAGGGCAATACAGTGCACTGTAGGGATGGCACTGTGCCCATATATGATGTCTGCCCGTGCCATCCCTAACAGTGCTGTATGCACCAGTGCCACCTATCAGTGAGCACCTGTGCCACCTATCAGTGCCCACCTGTGGCACCTAAAAGTGCCACCTATCAGTGCCCAGCAGTGCCACCTATCAGTGCCGCCTATGAGTGTCCATCAGTGCCGCACATCAGTGCCGCGTATCAGTGCCCGTCAGTGTTGCTTATCAGTGCTGCATACGTGCCCCATCATCGGTGCAACCTTATCAGTGTCACCTCATCAGTGCCAATCTGTACTGCCTCCTCAGTGCCCGTCAGTCTAGCCTCATAAGTGCCCATCAGTGTAGCCACATCAGTGCCCATCAGTGTAGCCACATCAGTGCTCGTCAGTGAAGGAGAAAATGTACTTTATACAAAGTTTTGTGACAGAAAAAGAAAAAAAACATTTTTTTTCAACATTTTTCGGTCTTTTTTTATTTATAGCGCAAAAAAATAAAAACTGCAGGGGTGATCAAATATCACCAAAAGAAAGCTCTATTTGTGGGAACAAAATGATAACAAGTTTGTTTGGGTGCAGCATCGCACGACCGCGCAATTCTCATTCAAATCGCAACAGCACTGAAAGCTGAAAATTGGTCTGGGCGGGAAGTGTTCTAAGTGCCCGGTATTGAAGTGGTTAAGGTTAAGTCATGCTCTCTTAGAAGATGCCTGCGTGTGCCCTCACAAGCTATACCAAGAAGAATTTTGTCCCTTATTAATTCATCTTTTAGAGTGCCATATTCACAAGTTCCCATTTCTTTCAAGCGTTTAACAGTTATCAAGAGATTCTCCCTCTTATTTGCAGCATCCACATAGCTTTCATAAATGACATTGTTAGTAGGTTTGAAATAAGCTTCCAGTGCATCTAAAAGGGCTGTAACATTCTCTTGCTGCTCTGCCGTGAGGTTCAGATTGTGCTTATACACATGCCTGCATTCACTGCCCATGCCTCTTCTCTGAGTTGCTGCCTATACTGCTGCGGGTTTCTCATTTCAACCCAGTACCCAGGGAATAATCATCAAACTCCACTCTGAAAGTTTCCCAGCTGTTGCTCCAATCCCCAATGATTGTCATCCTCTTCGGAGGGGCAATATAATTTATGGCAGCCATATAGGCGTTAAGTCTCAAAATTCTCAAATATCAAAATGCATGATGAACTGTCTTAAACCGTAACTCACAAAACAGAGCTGTATCGCAAAGCTGCTGCATTCCAAACAAGAGGCTCAGTGCTGATTTCAGTCACTTCTGACACAAAGTTTCAAATATAGAAATGAAGACACTGCAAGCTGCTAGTTTGAGGAGTCATACTTAACAGTGTAACTACATCCACGTCAAAAGGGAACAGCAAAAAGAAAGTAGAAGTAATGCTATACATTACCATATACACAGAGTCTCTGTATTTGTAGAATAACTCCATAACAGAATGTTGGTAGACCTGGGAATCTGGTGTGAGATACTGATAGGAGTATGAAATCTTTAATCTAGAACCAGCAGACGCTGGAGGGATGTCCTACCTCCCATTAGAGAGGCTGGGTGGCTGTGAAAGAGGGTATTTTAACAGCCACGTCTTCTGCTTGGTCGTGTCCAACCTTCTAGTGCTAGGATATATAACCAGTGGTCTACTGTGTCACACAATAAATGCAAAGATAAACTTTCCAGGCTTTCCTCGGCTGTTCAAGCTTGCACAATATTAAAAAGCCATATAGGTTACCAGTTAATATTTTACCAGGATATCTGAACAGTTTTTGGTGAAACGTTTTAACTTATGCTTTCACCAGCATGCATTGCTATGTAATGTGCTAAATGATAGCATTTTTTAAATCTAGAATGCCTTCTTCCTAAAAGTGTTTTTTGGGGACATTAAAACCGGGGTTCAAAGACATCAGCTGAAACCAAAGCAAAACACTTGTGTCAGCAGTTGCCTCTATGGTCCACCAGGAGTAAAGATGGCATTGTGTTATATACTATGCATCGTCCTGACAATACGAATGCCGGAGGGGAAAAGAATTCCCTTCTTTTGCAGAATTAGTTCTAAGATAACACATTCTGTGGCCCTTCAGAGCCAACCTGTGCTGCTATCTGCAGCTGCTCCTGTCGCAGCCAAGTCGCCGCAGAATCAGTCTGTTGTCTTTACCTAATTTTCATGTTTAATTCCTGTTTAATCCAATGCAAAGGATTTCCTCCTCCTGGAAACCTGTGTCAGTGCTTATTCAGTCTGTGTTTTTAGGTAGGTTTTTATTGAGAAATGTTGCTGGGCACTTCCTCCAATAATCGCGTTTAAGAAGGACATTTAAACTTGCTGTGTTGCAGTTGCTTGAATTGCCCTAGCAAAGACCTCTGAGACTCTGTTCCTAGGCTCTTGTCACCGTAACCTTTGTTCCACTGTCTGATACTGGTTTATGACCGGTTTTCAAAAAAAAAAAAATTTTCTGACCATCTTGCCTTGCAGATCTGAACCTAGTCTCCCTTCTGCTAGCAGTCTGGGTGTATCTGAGGGCTGCAACCTGAAGGCTGTCAAGAGCTATGCCCATCAGATCTTGCAGTGTGCTGTGGCGAGTTTCAGGGGGCTCTGTAGTTTATGCGACTCGGCCGCCTTTAGGGCCTGTATTCACTTGATAATACTGAGGGTCCACTACTACAATGACAAAGGATTTCTAAAGTACAGTCTATTCACTTATAGGTGTGAACAGTTTAATCAATTTGTATGGCAATTTAATAATGCAGACCTTGCTGTAAAAGTTAAGGTCTGCTTCTTAGGTCTGGGCCACAGTAAAAATTGCTGCCTAATATTACTTTAAAAATGCACCTGTACAGAAAAAAAAAAAAAAGTAAACTGACTTGATTTAATGGCTGCTGGTGTTGTCTAGTTCCAGGACGACATACCCTTATGTCTTCTAACTCTCGCGTGAAGTGGCGTGATCTGTGACCGCTGCGTCCACCAGACACAGTGGATCACAATTGTGGCCAATGTGACCAATCACAGCGATCACATGTGCCCTAGTAAACAACTGTCACGAATGGCATCCATTCATGATAGCATTGATATTATGCGATAGCTGTGGCCAACCACAGCAATTGTAATCGTAAACAATGAATCAAAGTGATGCTTTCTACAAGTGATACACACTTCATGCTCTGCATCATGTAAAAATGTATTCTCTGTCCCTTCATAGGTATGAAGCAATCATCCACCCTTAACTGGACTCTGCTTTAATCTCTATGCATCTTTGCTATGGTATGTGTCAGCTGAAGCAATGATCCACCCTTAACTGAACTCTGCTTTAATCTCTATGTATCTTTGCTATGGTATGTGGCCTCTTCCATCTGATGCCCTGTGTGCATTATGTTTTTGTTTCTCTGTAGTGTCTTACCCACGTTTTATGTGCTGCTATCTTTATGGCCCATCTCTAGTCTGTCTTAAGTGAAAAGTCCACTTAATTGTTGGCATCCTTTTAATCACTCATGATTAACCACTTCAATACCGGGCACTTAGAACACTTCCTGCCCAGACCAATTTCCAGCTTTCAGTGCTGTGGCGATTCGAATGAGAATTGCGCGGTCGTGCAACGTTGTACCCAAACAAAATTTTTATCATTTTGTTCCCACAAATAGAGCTTTCTTTTGGTGGTATTTGATCACCCCTGCTGTTTTTATTTTTTGCGCTATAACAAAAAAAAAAAGACCGAAAATTTTGAAAAAAAAAAAAAAAAAAAAACATTTTTCTTTGTTTCTGTCACAAAAATTTGTATAAAGTACATTTTCTCCTTCACTGACGGGCACTGATGTGGCTACACTGATGGGCACTGATGAGGCTACACTGACGGGCACTGATGATGCAGTACAGATTGGCACTGATAAGGTTGCACTGATGATGGGGCAAATATGCAGCACTGATGGGCGGCACTGACAAGCAACACTGACGGGCACTGATACGTGGCACTGATATGCGGCACTGATGGACACTCCTAGGCGGCACTGATAAGTGGCACTGGGCACTGATAGGGGGCACTTTTAGGTGGCACAGGTGGGCACTGATAGGTGGCACAGGTGGGCACTGATGCAACAAGCACTGTTAGGGATGGCACTGGAAGGCATCATACATGGGCACAGTGCCATCCCTACAGTGCAGAATATGGCCCTTACCTGGTGGTCCTGGGCAGCTTCTGTATGACTTCCCTGGTGGTCCTGGGCGGCCTCCTTGCGATGTCCGGGGGGGGGGGCTCCCTGGTGGTCCTGATCCGGCTCCCTGGTGGTCCAGAGGGGGTGATCCTAAGGGTGGCTGCGCTGATAAACGTTCAGCGCAGCCCCCCCCTGTCAGGAGAGCAGCCGATCGGCTCTCCGCTGCTCAGGTCTGCAGACCTGAGCAGAGGAAAAGCCGATAGACGGCTCTTCCTATTTACACTGTGATCAGCCGTGATTGGTCACGGCTGATCACATGGTAAAAGGCTTCGGAGCGAAGCCTTTTACCTGGGTCGGTAATGCGGTGGGTTAGACTGACCCACGGCACCACCGATCGCCGCGATGCGCGCCCCCAGGGGTGCGCGATCGCGGATTATCCTGAGGACGTCAATAGACGTCCAGTCAGGATAGTGAAACACCCGTCCAGACGTCATTTGTCAATGCGCCGGGAAAGAAGTGGTTAATTAACAAATTTCCACCCCCACCCTTTTACCAGTATAAATTTAAGCACCCTTATGGGGTCAGCACATTGCTGGGGGAGCACATTGCAGGGGCTGTTTTCTCAAAGTGATGCTTTCTACAAGGGATACACACTTCATGCTCTGCACTTCAGCGATTATACATAGCAAACTACACTGCAAACACCCAACAGGCTGCAGGTGTCTGTTCAGCTCTCCTTCCACTCTATTACATGCATTCTCTACCACTCCTTCTGGCACTTGTGTCCTCTCTCCTCAAACTCTCTTACCTTCATCCCTCTTCTCCACCACCCAGCTTTTATATATCGCCCCACCTTCTGTCCTCTCCCTATTACTGCTCCCACCAACTCAAAGAGCCACCAGGACTCAGACATGCCTCTTCATTAAATCACACTCCCACATTACCTCACTCACCCTCCTGCTTCTCCTAACCTCTGGTGATATATCCCCAAACCCTGGGCCTCCATCATCCATCTTTGCCCGGCGCTCCCATCTCCCAACACCCTCTGGCAGCAGCCACAACCCACAGGGCTTGGTCTCTATTCCTCTTATTCTTAATACCAGCCTCCCCTTCTCCTGTGCCCTCTGGAATGCCCGCTCTGTCTGCAACAAACTCACTGCCCTCCATGACCTCTATCACTAATTCTTTCAACCTCCTTGCCATTACCGAAACCTGGCTTCATGAATCTGACACTACTGCTCATGCTTCCCTCTCCCACGGTGGCCTTCTCTGGACACACGCCCTTAGACCAGGGGTAGGGAACCTGTGGCTCTCCAGCTGTTGTAGAACTACATTTCCCATGAGGCATTGCAAGGCTGATGGATACAATTACTCCCAGAAGCATGATGGGAAATGTAGTTCTGCAACAGCTGGAGAGCCACAGGTTGCCTACCCCTGCCCTAGACCAAGTGGAAGGAAGGGAGGTGGAGTGGGAATTCTTCTTGCAGCATGCAGGTACTCCACCCTCCTCCCTCTCTGACACTCTCCTCTTTTGAAGCACATTGCATCCGTCTATTTTCTCCTATTCCTCTAAGAGTCGCTGTCATTTACTGGCCCCCTGTATCAACTTTCTTTGATGACTTCTCTGCCTGGCTACCCCACTTTCTCTCTTATGAAATCCCCACAATCATTCTTGGCGACTTCAACATCCCTTGTAACGCTATCACTATTCTTACTTCTAAACTTCTCCGTCTAACCTCATCTTTCGACCTGAAGCAATGGATACAGGCTCCTACTCGCTCCAACGGAAACACCCTAGACCTTGTCTAATCTTATCTGTGCACTCTGTGCAACCTTTCCAACAATCCTCTCCCACTCTCTGATCACCACATTAGTTTCACTCTTTCACTGTCTTCCACCTCCTCGCCCTCCAACCGCCTAACAGTTACCCGTAGAAACCATCGCCACCTCAACCCTTCTCTTCTCTACTCTGCTAATGACCACCTCTATGACAAAATCTTGCCCCTGTCCTGCCCCAACCTAGCCACACTCGCCTACAATAACTCACTGTCATCCTCCCTAGACAAGCTCATCCCCCTTACTACACGCAGAATCAGGCCATGGCCCCTACAACCCTGGCAAATGGACAACACCAGAAGTCTTAGAAAACATAGCCGCACTCTTGAGCGTCTGTGGCATAAGACTAAGCTCAAAGAAGACTTCAAACATTACAAATCTGCCCTCCTAAAATACTATTCCTGCCACCAAACTGCCAAACAGACCTACTTTATCACACTCATTAACACATTATCATCCATTCCCCATCAACTGTTCTCGACCTTTAACACTCTACTCTGTCCTCCACTGCCTCCACCCTCTAATTCACTCGCTTGCCAATCACTTTAAAACTAAGACTGATAACATTCATGAGAAAATCTCCAATGTGCACAAACCACCCCCACTCAACACCCCATGTCCACAGATACAATCACTATTTTCCACATTCAACCCTGCCAGTATTAGCTAGGTTGCTAAACTTTTATTGAACACCCATCTAAAACCTGCCCCCTGGATCCTGCTCCCTCGCAAATGCTACGCTCACCCTCAGACTCAATCCTACATTCTCTAACTCGCATTTTCAACCTTTCCCTCTCCAGTGACACCTTCCCAAACTCTCTAAAACATGCCCTAGTCAAACCTATCCTTAAAAAGCCCTCACTGGACCCCGCCAATATTAACAACCTACGCCCTATCTCCTTACTCCCCTTCTCCTCCAAACTCCTCGAAAGACTGGTCTACAACCGACTGAGTGACCACCTGGCCATGAACAAGCTTCTTGATCCCCTTCAGTCTGGATTTCGCCCTCAGAACTCTACAGAAACTCACTAATGACCTAATAACTTCTAAAACCAATGTACACTATTCTGTACTACTACTCCTGGACCTCTCTGCTGCCTTTGACACAGTGGACCACCCGCTCCTCCTCAAAAAACTCCACGCCATTGGTCTCCGTGACTGTACTCTTCGCTGGTTCTCATCCTACCCATCACACTGCTCCTTCAGTCTCACCTACAACTCTACTTCCTCCTCTCCTCTTACTTTCTCTGTCGGTGTTGCCCAAGGTTCTGTTCTTGGACCTCTCCTTTTCTTAATCTACACCTCCTCCCTGGGTCAGTTGATTGCCTCCCATGGCTTTCAGTATCATCTCTATGCTGATGACACACAAATCTATCTCTCAACCCCCCAGATCTCTCCATCTGTCTCCTCACGCATCACCAACTTACTAACAGATATATCAGCCTGGATGTCACATCACTTCCTCAAACTCAACCTATCCAAAACCGAGCTTATGATATTTCCTCCCCCATGTGCCACTTCCCCAGATTTCTCTGTCAAAATCAACGGCTCAACTATCAACCCGTCCCCCCACGCCAAGGTCCTAGGTGTAATCCTAAACTCCCGATTAAACTTTCGGCCCCACATCCAATCGCTATCCAAAATTTGCCGCCTTAACCTCTGCAACATCTCCAAGATACGCCCCTTCCTAACCGATGACACCACAAAGCTACTAATCCACTCCCTGGTCATTTCTCGCATCGATTTCTGCAACTCCCTCCTCACTGGCTTACCTCTAAATAGCCTATCCCCACTTCAGTCCATTATGAACTCTGCCGCCAGGCTCATTCACCTTAAAAACCACTTGGCATCTGCTACACCCCTATGTCAATCTCTACATTGACTGCCACTCAACCAACGTATTAAATTCAAGATACTAACAATAACTTATAAAGCAATTCACAACCTGGCCCCCCAGCTACATCACTAACCTGGTCTCAAAATACCAACCAAATAAATCTCTTCGCTCCTCCCAAGACCTCCCGCTCTCTAGCTCCCTTGTCACCTCATCCCATGCTCGCCTCCAGACCTTCTCCAGAGCCTCTCCCATCCCCTGGAATGCTCCACCCCAATCTGTCCAACTTTCTCCTAGTTTGTCCATCTTCAGACGATCCTTGAAAACCTCTCTTTTCAGAGAAGCCTGGCTCCCACCTAACAACTGTACATTTATCTTCTCCATTAGCACATCCCCCACAATTACCTCTTGACCTTCCCTCTTAGATTGTAAGCTCTAGTGAGCAGGGCCCTCCGATTCCTATTGTATTTAAGTGTATTGTATTTGTACTGTCTACCCTCAAGTTGTAAAGTGCTGTGTAAACTGTTGGCGCTATATAAATCCTATATAATAATAATAAATCATGAATGAAAGCCATTCATGACAATAAAAATGACTGCTTTTACGGTGATCAATGTAATAAGCAATCATACTGTAAAAAGAGAGAAAAAAAAAAAAAA
>BLSH010151895.1:126261-139044 GCA_018402905.1 Glandirana rugosa | reverse complement strand
GAAAAGATCCGCTCGGTAGGGAAGGGAAGTGTTTGTTCAGCCCCCTGTTCTAGTTCACACGTGACGCGTTGTGGTAGAGACCGTTCCAGGTGTATCGGTGACTATGTACCTGGTCATTCGTGCCCGTCCCTGCGATATAGAGCGATTGACGTGTGACCCGTTTACATCACCGCCCACCCGGACTCGGCCGATTGGTAAACCACGTACAGGAAGGTGGTGGCTCCTAACGTCCCGTAGAGAGAAACGGAGGACAACGGAGGAGGATGACGCGAAGGAGGAGGAGCTGGTGGATGAGTAGGCGAGTCTCATTGTGGAAGTGGTGGTTGTAGTCGTGTAGGTCCCCCTTTGCTGTCCAGGCCCACCCGCCACTACATTTGCCCAGTGTGCAGTTAGCGAGATATAGCGTCCCTGCCCGTGCTTACTGGTCCATGTATCAGTGGCTATGTGGACCTTGCCAGAGATGGTGTTGCGCAGTGCACACTTGATCTTGTCCCCCGACTTGTTTGTGAAGGGAAGGGATGGCTCGCCTAGAAAAGTAGTGGCGGCTGGGAACCACGTACTGTGGGACAGCCACCGCCATCAGGTTTTTGAAACTGTCCGTGTTCACCAGACGGAATGACAGCATTTCAAAGGCCAGGAATTTTGAAATGCTGGCATTCAGGGCCAGGGATTGCAGGTGGGTAGGGGGGTACTTCCTCAGTGTTTGGGAGATGGACAGCTGTAAGCTTCCATGGGACCATGTGGAAATGCTTGGGGACGGTGGCGGACATGGTGGTGTTGCTGTCATATCATCTGTTTGCTGGGTGGCAGGTGACACTGTCACTGTAGAGGTGGAGGAAGAGGCCGAGGCAGCAGCAGAAGAGGAAGCAGGAGGCGGCCGAGACCTTTCTTGGATTTTGAGGTAATTATTCCAATGCAGCTTGTGCCTTGAATTTAGATGCCTGGTCATGGGGGTTGTGCTCAGGTTGAGAACATTTATGCCCCGGCTCAGGCTATCATTGCACAGCTTGCAAACCACTCGTGTCTTGTCGTCAGCACATTGTCTGAAGAACTGCCACGCGGGGGGGGGGGGCATGGGGGGACGCCTTTGAGCTGCCTTTGGTGTGCTAGATCCCTGGGTGCGGTGGGTAGTAGCAGGCCCACTGTCTAGGGGGTGCTTGCTCCGCTTTTGCAACCTGCTTCCTCTTTTGCTGTGCTGGTGCCTCTGTGCGACCCCCACCCCTTCCTCCAAACTGCACACGTCACTCGCATGACCCTCATTCCATGTGGGGTCTAGGACCTCATCATCCTCCACATCATCTTCCACCCACCCTTCACCACTGCCCTCCTTGTCAGTCTGCACACTGAGGCAAGTTGCAGCAGTTGGCACCTATGTTTCGTCATCATCAGAGATGTGCTGCGCTGGTGTTTCCATGTCCTCATCCTGCAACAGAACTGTTTGGGCATCGGTGCATTCAATGTCTTCCACCTCTGGGGCAGCGCTATATGGATAGCCCACGGAAAGCACACCAGGAGAGTCATCAAAAAGCATGAGTCTCTTGCAGGACTTGGGGCTCAGACTGTTTGGCTAATTTACAAGGGGCTGAGGTGAAAGCCAGATGGCCATGAGGTTCAGGTGCCAACTCTGAGCTTTCATCAAGGGACCGGGAGGGAGACAAATGTGAAGGAACTGGAGGCATTGTCAGCCACCCAATCTACTATCACCTGTACTTGTTCTGGCCTCACCAATCATTGAGGGGCATTCTGGCCTACCATATACCGGTAAAGGTTCTGTCGACTACCTGAGGAAGGTGTTTCCCTTGTGCGTGTAGCTGGCACACCTCGACCACTTCCTCTCCTTCCAACAGGAGGTTCACCAACACCACCAACACCAGTAGCACCATGACCACGTCCCTTATTTGCGCTCCTCATTGTGCCCGCAAATGTACTATGTAGCCCTGTGTAAGTATTTATTAATACCAATTAATACCCATTGATACCTTTTTTTTTTTTTTAAACACCAACGTAGCCGGACTTATTTTGGTGCAAGAAATGCACCGCTCATACCAACAGCTGGAACTAGGAGATTATTTTTGAACAATAATGTGTCACTTACGGCAACAGCTAGAACCTCTCCCTTTAGAACTAGGAAATGTTTTCTGAACAATAATGTGTCACTTATAGCAACAGCTGGAACCTGACCCTATAGGAGTAGGCAATGATTTTTGATCAATAATCTGTCCCTCTAAGCAGAAGCCTCTACCCTAGTGCAGTCAGATTGTTGTGTAATGCAGGGTTTGATCTGTAATCTGTCACTCAAAGCAGCAGTATGTGAAATCTCAAATTACTCCCACAATCTGATCGTTGTGTACGATCGTAGCGATCGTTGTGTTATGCAGAGTTTGATCTGCAAGCCATCACTCAAAGCAGCAGTATGTAAAATCTCAAATTTCTGCAATCTGTCCCTCAGAGCAACAGTAGTAGTAATCTCAGGATGCAGGATCAGATGTTAAAATGTCTGCAATCTGTCCCTCACAAAAACGCTGGCAGCTTCCTCTCTCTATACTATTCAGAGTCTCAGAGAGCATGTGACTGCAGCATCAAGTGACTCCAGCTTATATAGAGGCTGGGTCACAAGATGCACTGGCCAATCACAGCCATGCCATTAGAAGGCATGGCTGTGATGGCTTCTAAGGGCAAACCAGTGAAACGCTTGTTGATTGGCTGCCCTGCAGCTATTCAACATGCGTGATCAACTTCCATAACCCAGAACCCGAACGTTTTTTGAAATGTCCGTGTTCGGGTCCGGGACACCCCAAAGTTCGGTACGGACCCGAACATTACAGTCCGGGTTAGCTCAACACTACTTGCAACCTTACAATACAAGCCACATTTGTGGAGAATGCATGATATTGTTGTCACATGCACACAATGACCACTCTGTCATAAATTCCTGCAACTGCTTCAGAGTTACTTTAGGTCTCTTGGTAGCCCCTCTGACCAGTTTCCTCCTGGCTCTTTCATCCACTTTAGAGCGACCTCCTGATCCAGGGAGGGTCTGTGTTGTACGAAATACCTGCCACTTACTTCACTGTGTTCCTAGGGAATGATAAAGACTGAATTTTTTTTTTGTATCCATCTGCTGACTTGTGCCTGTCCACAACTTTATCCACCTGACAGTGCCTTGCCACAGTTATTTGCTTCACTACCAGGGACTGAAATGCTCCAGAAAAACTTTTCATGCTGAGATAATCAAAATGACCACATCTGATCGCAATTGAAAGTCAAATGGCTTTGTGTGCCATTAAGAAGGTGCTTATACCTGATTGAGTTTGAGTTTACAAGCAATTTTAGGAGGGGGGGGGGGGGGCAGTGGCATAGCGTGGGGAGCTGCCTGGGCTCTCGCTCTGGGCGTAATGTCTAGAAGGGCGCAGAAAAGTCCCGCGCCCACTGCCCCATCTCCCAAGTGTGCTGTGCGCTCACTCTCAGGCTACCACATCCTGATGCCTCACTGCACCAGAGCTCATGGTCATATGTGGGAGCACCACTGCCACCATGTTACATGAGGACACTTCTCTGGTATGGCTCACTAGGGAGATCAAAATTTGTGAACAAAGTATGTTACAGTGCAGCGTTTCCAACATGACCTAAAAATCAATCAATCATCGGAGGGCAGCAGGCAAGCAGAGGCATGCAGTGTGGAGTTTCCCCTGCTGTCCTCGCCGAGCTGTGGAAGTTTTATATGTGTGCATGCCACCTGGACAACGCCGGTCCTGTGTGTGGGATGATCGGATCAAGTAGGATGGTGATGGCAGGGATTTACATCCGGGGCAACATGTTTTTTGCCAGGCTGGAATGAGATTAGGGAGGAAGTTTATCTGAAGTGCAGCACTTCTACGACATCTGGGACACCTCACTACGCATCCAGGGAGGGGGACACATTCGCACAGACCGGGAAATCATCATTACCAACATTCACCCAAAGCTTTGTCTGGTCTGTGCTTCATACATGGGGGTCAGTGTATATATAATAAATGGGGAGATATAGGGGGAGGGTGCAGTGTATAATACAATGCAGGGGTGTAAGTGTACGCACGTATGTATGTATATATATATTTTACATTAAGGGGGGGGGGGGGGTCTGTGTACTGCATATAATATACACGGGTGTACGCTCCTCACATTTTTGTAAATATTTTATCCTAACTTTTCATGTGACAACGCTGAACAAATGACACTTTGCTGCAATGTAAAGTAGTGAGTGTACAGCTTGTATAACAGTGTAAATTTGCTGTCCCCTCAAAATAACTCAACACAGCCATTAATGTCTAAACCACTGGCAACAAAAGGGAGTACACCCCTAAGTGAAAATGTCCAAACTGGGCCCAAAACGTGTCAATATTTTGTGTGGCCACCATTATTTCACAGTATTGCCTTAACCCTCTTGGACATGGAGCTCACCAGAGCTTCACAGGTTGCAACTGAAGTCCTCTTCCACTCCTCCATGACGACATCACGGAGTTGGTGGATGTTGGAGACCTTGCGCTCCTCCACCTTCCGTTTGAGGATGCCCCACAGATGCGTAATAGGGTTTAGGTCAGGAGACATGCTTGGCCAGTCCATCACCTTTACCCTCAGCTTCTTTGCAAGGCAGTGGTGGTCTTGGAGGAGTGTTTGGGGTCCTTATCTTGGAATATTGTCCTGTGGCCCAGTCTCCGAAGGGAGGGGATCAAACTCTGCTTCAGTATGTCACAGTACATGTTGCCATTCATGGTTCCCTCAATGAACTGTAGCTCCCCAGTGCAGGTGTACTGCCCAAATGGCAAACTCTGCAGAATGCCAAATCTGCATCACTTCCGGCTACTTTAAAACACGATAAATTCCTAATTATGACAAATTGCTGATTACGTTCAACAATGGGTGTTCCCAAAAAGCGGCAACGGACTACAGTCTAGTGCACAGTATATGAGCAGAGATTTATATTCTGCTCACATACCAACAAAGAAAATGCCCGTCTCCTAGGCGGGAACAAGTTTGTCCCCATTAGCCGCTGTGTTCCTAGCACAGCCACATCTCCCAGTAACGAACTGTAGTCTGGTACAAACAAAAATTCGTCATAATTAGGTAGTTATAAATGGTTTAAAAAAAATCGAAGTGACGTGGGTTTGGCATCCTGCGGAGTTTGGCACTTGGGCAGAACACCGGCAGCACTCATGCAGCCCCAGACCATGACACTCCCTCCACCATGCTTGACTGTAGGCAAGACACACTTGTCTTTGTACTCCTCACCTGGTTGCCACCACACATGCTTGACACCATCTGAACCAAATAAGTTTATCTTGGTGTCAGACCACAGGACATGGTTCCAGTAATCCATGTCCTTAGTCTGCTTGTCTTCAGCAAACTGTTTGTGGGCTTTCTTGTGCATCATCTTTAGAAGGGGCTTCCTTCTGGGATGACAGCCATGAATGCAGTGTGCAGCGTATGGTCTGAGCACTGATAGGCTGACCCCCCCACCCGTTCAACCTCTGCAGCAATGCTGGCAGCACTCATACATCCATTTCCCAAAGACAACCTCTGGATATGACGCTGAGCACGTGCACTCAAATTCTTTCCATGGCGAGGCCTGTTCCGAGTGGAAGCTGTCCTGTTAAACCGCTGTATAGTCTTGGCCACCGTGCTGCAGCTCAGTTTCAGGGTCTTGGCATTCTTCTTATAGCCTAGGTCCTCTTTATATAGAGCAACAATTCTTTTTTTCAGATCCTCAGAGGGTTCTTTGCCATGAGATGCCATGTTGAACTTCCAATGACCAGTATGAGAGTGAGAGCGATAACACCAAATTTAACACACCTGCTCCCCATTCACACCCAAGACCTTTTAACACTAACAAGTCACATGACACCGGGGAGGGAAGATGGCTAATTGGGCCCAATTTGGACATTTTCACTTAGGGGTGTACTCACTTTTGTTGCCAGTGGTTTAGACATTAATGGCTGCGTGCTGAGTTTTTTTGAGAGGACAAAAAATTTACACTGTTATACAAGCTGTACACCCACTACTTTACATTGTAGCAAAGTGTAATTTCTCAGTGTTGTCACATGAAAGGATATAATAAAATATTTATAACAATGTGAGGGGTGTACTCACTTTTGTGAGATACTGTGCGTGTGTGCACACATAAATATGAAATACATGGGGTCAGTGTGTATAAAATACATGGGGGGAGAAGAGTGTCAGCGTGCTGTATAGATCATACATGGGGATCTCTCTCTCTCTCTCTCTCTCTCTCTCTCTCTCTCTCTCTCTCACCCAAGGCAGATGTGGATCACAAACATGTGACAAGTGCCCTAAAAAGGGGGATGGGAGGGAGGGCATCACACACTGGAAACGACAAAGAGCATGGGGGAGTGAGCTGCTTAAATACCTTTCAGGCTCCTCCCCATAAGTTCAGGCCACCATACCGGCCTTCTTATGTAGGGTCGTGGCCCTCTGACCGAAGACAGATGTGGATCACAAACACACGACAAGACTTACAACATAAATAGACCTGATGTGTACCCTAGTCATCTGGTTGGTATGCCAAGCGAAGGGGGCAAAAATATCCAGTTTTAGGGAAGTAGTCCTTTATTGGTACTGCGATCATTGAGCAAGTTTATTGAAGGTTTATGCCATCTCCAGCTGAGGATTTGGAATGTATCTAGCAAAGCAGCTGGACTTCCATCTACCCAATTCCTTGTTCACTAGGTGTGGTACCCCGTGCTGAGATGCAGCAGAGGCTGCTCCGATCCGGAAGGAATGTCCGGAGTACTGACCGGGGTCAAGGCCTAGGTTGACCCATAGGATCTTAACGTGCCTGATAAATTGGCTGCCACTCAGAAGGCTGGTTGGAAAAGGCAATGACGGGCTAGTCAGATTGACTGGGCAGGTGAGACAGTAGCCTGACGAGTACCACCACTGGGCACCAGGCATGGTTAGTCTGAAAGAGGTTGATGTCGACCTCCGGGTCTGGATTGTTAAGTTCTGGAGACCGTGAGATGGACATAATAGTCTTGAATGCTAGTCAGGTGGCGTCTGCATAGTATCCGGCTGCTAGTGTCACTAAAGGCGAAATCCCTAGGCCACAAAAAACTTAGAAGGCCAGGTAGATGGCCCCTTGGACGACTAGACTGGGCAGAACCCCTTAGGGGAATGTGCCAGGATTTGTCTCTAAAAATACCATTTGTGATGGGTTAGCATTTGCCATTGGCTACAGGCTGTTTCTGGATGCCACGTAAGAGGGATCTCATTGATGTCCAAAAATTGCAGTGATGCATGTAGAGGCTGCAGTATTCGTGACTACCTGAAGTGATGCTAATGGAATAAACAGATATGCTGTTCTAGTTTGCAAGGATTTCGCCCCACATTGTCATATTTGTTATTGCTGCTGGGTCCAGCCTGAGAACTTGTTCAGGGTTTGTACCTAAGAGCAGAAGACAAAGAGGCGTGAAATGAAGGACCTCCCCTGAGGGATAATCCTGACAGCAAAGTTAAGCATCCCTGATAGGGATTTTGGCAGTCTCTTAGTACGCCCTGCGAAAGGGTAAAGGCGTGAATGACCAACTTGATTCGGGACAATTGGTCAGGAGGTTACTGTGGGATGCAAATTGATACGCCCCCACCTACGAGATAGGCTGTCCCAACTTGCCCAGCAAGCTCTGACTGGTACCGAAGGTGGAGGGAAAGTTGAGAGGAATCTAGAAACTGTATGAGAGCACCAGTTCGCTGTACAGTGGAGGACTGGCAAATTTGCACACAACAGGGAACGTAGATCGGCAAAGTGGTGGCAGAAAAGCGGTGTGTCAATGACACTCCAGTTTGAAAAGCAGCCTGGAGAGCTCAGGCTTGCTGGCTGTAGTGGGGTAGGGAGCGCTCCTACACCGCAGCTCTGCTGTGAACTTGGGGATGGTCCATCCCCTGAGAGACTGCACGCTGCCACTCTCTCTGAGCCGACAGAGGGTTGGGTATGAAGTCCACACTGCTGGCTCGTGACATGGCTGCGACTACAAGACAAAACAAGGGGGAGCACGTGTCAAGAGTCGACGTAGCAGCATGAGTGCAGAATAACGTGACAGAGACCCGTGGACTACACCTGACTGACACTCTAGTAGGGAGGTCCTGGTAAGGATCGAAACCTGGTCGACCGGAAACCTGTAGTAGGGGTGACATGAGTAAAAAATGAATATCTCTCATTTTCCTGAACCGACTGTCCCACCCCCCGTTATGCGGGTAGCTCTGATGAAGAAACAATGCTTATGTTTTTTTTTTTTAGGCAAACGTCCAACCTGATGCAGGATGGGACCTGAACTCAACTGACCTGGAGAAATGACAGAAAAAACTATGAGTGGCTACTGTGTGAATGCCACTAAAGAGGAGTGGCTGATTGTGTGCCACTGAGAATGTGCTTGTAAGGAGTTATGTTTGTACCTGCTCGCAGCGATTGTGAGGGGTTGATGTAATATGTGCTTGCAGCGATTGCAAGTATGTGCGCTTGCAGCCATTGCAAGTGTGTGTGTGCTCACAGCAATTGCGAGGGATTGTGTAGCTGCGTGTTCGCAGCTATTGCGGAGGAGCAGATGTAAATACATATTTGCAGCGACTGCAAGAAGTTTAGTATGTGTACTCGCAGCGATTGCGAGGGATTTGTGTTGATGTGTGCTCGCAGTGATTGTGAAGAGTTAATGTAAATACGTACTTGCAGCGATTGCAAGTGTGTGTGCTTGCAGTGATTGCGAGGGATTGTGTAGATGCGCGCTCGCAGCGATTGTGAGGAGTTAAAGTACTTGCTTTCTGCGATTTCAAGAAGTTTGGTATGCGTGGTCGCAGTGATTGCGAGGGATTTGTGTTGATGCATGCTCGCAGCGATTGCGAGGGGTATATGTGAATAAATATTTGCAGCAATTGCAAAAAGTTTAGTATACATGCTTGCAGCGATCAGAGGGATTTGTGTTGATGTGTGCTTGCAGTGATTGCGAGGAGTTAATGAAAATATGTACATTCAATTGCAAGTACGTGTGCTTGCAGCGATTGCGAGGGTTTGTGTAGATGCGCGCTCACAGCGATTTTGAGAAGTTTGGTATGCGTGGTCGCAGTGATTGCGAGGGATTTGTGTTGATGCATGTTCATAGCGACTACGAAGAGTTTATGGAAATACGTGCTTGCAGCAACTGTAAAAGTTTTGTTTATGCGTACTTGCAGCGATTGTGAGGGATTTAGGTTGACAAATGCTTGCAGCGATTGCAAGGAATTCATGTAAATACATGCTTTGCAGCAATTTCAAGTAGTTTGAGTTTGTACGTGCTCGCAGGGGGATTTATGGAGATGTGTGCTGGCAGAAAGAGTTATGCACGTGCATGCTTACCGTAAACACGTGACGTAATGCTTGTACCCGTGCTTGCGATTGCAAGACGTTGTGCTGGTATGCTTGCTTGCTGCAATTTGCAAGTGACGTTTTTGAGTAATAAGAAAAAATGGCAAAAAACGGCGCTGCCCAAAAGGTGCTTATTGCAAAATTCAAGTAAATTAGTGCTAATACAGAATTAATAAGTGATAAACCCAGAAACTTATGACGAATCTTAATAATATTGCTGATGCCAATAGTGTAAAGTAAACAAATAAATAATGTGACTGGCTGCAGCCAAGCCAAACCCAGAAAGGGTTAAAAATAAATCAAAAAATAAAAAATGGCAAAGAAGACGTTGGCACCGCTCCGTCCCCGCCTGCCGTGCTGGATCACGGATGCAGGGAGAGCTTTCAAAAAAGCTTTCAAACTGGTCGCCTCTGAAGACGTCAGATGGCGAAACGCGTAAGGCGGAGCCTGAGATGTCACGATGCACACCCACTACTGTTGACACGAGATTTTTTGGGATTTCTCCGTCTGCATTCATGCAGCGGGATTAAGTGAATGCTTGCTATCTGACTGCTCCACAAACCGCAAGTATGATCGGCACAATTGTGCCTACGAAGGTATAGGAGAAGTTGTATGTGCCTTTGTTCTCTCATCTTTGGTTGATACACGGATTCTGTGTGACAGCGGGTTGATATACGGATCTAGCAAGGCACTTTTTTGAAAGCTCTCCCTGCATCTGTGATCCAGCACGGCAGGCGGGGACGGAGCGGTGCCAAAGTCTTATATTTATGTTTTTATTTATGATATTTCAGGACATATTCTCCACAGATTTTGAGTTTTACTTTATTTTAATTTTTATTTGTAATTTGCTCTCATTATGCTCTATGTTGGCTTAGTTAATACACCTTGACCTACACAAGCTTATTTCTCAGCATATAGCGTTCGCGCAGTTTAATAGGGTCTTGGACGGGGGCGCCCCTCCCCCATAGTAGTCTTATAAATTATTTCTTCACCTCAGTGTGTCACTTCATTCACCTGTCTATGATAGACAGATTACTGAATCATACCTTGCACTCAGCACCTTTCTGGCAGCGCCTTTGCCATTTTTTATTTTTTGAAGTTTTTGAGTGCTCACAGCAATTGCGAGAAGTGGTGTTTAGTTGTGGTTGCAACATTTGTGAAAAGGTGGCTGTTACTGAAGGTGTGTTTATGGTGAATGAGTTTAGTGTATCTGTTTGTGCTTGCCGCGATTGCAAGGTGTAGTGCTTTCAAAGACGTGCTTGCAACGATTGCAAGGGTCTGTGCAGCTGAAGGCGAGTTTGCAGCGATTGCAAAAAAGTCACCTACTGATAGGTGAACATGAGGTTAGCAGAAAATGAATGTGCAGGAATGCATGCTCACCGTGACTTTTCGTAATTGTCTTTGGAGTAGAACCTGGACCGATGTGAATCGGTAGGCGGGGGGGTGGGGGTGATGTGCACAAAGTGATGAAATGAACCAATACGAACTGGTAGTAAGAACTAACATGAACCGATGCGAATCGATAGTAGGAAATAACATGAACCGATGCAAATCAGTGGTATGAAAATGACATGAACCAATGCAAATCGTTAGGTAGGGTAACGAACAGAGAAATGACAAACCGATTCAAATTGGTAACTGCCTGACCTAATGTGAATCTGTAGTAGGGAAATGACAAACCAACACGAATCGGTAGTAGGAAATAACATGAACCGATGCAAACCGGTAATGGAGAAATAACATGAACCAGTTAGTTAGGGTGACGAACAAAGAAAGGACACGAACCGATTCGAATTGGTAGTAGGAACTGACCTGAACAGATGCGAATCAGTGGTAGGGAAATCGAATCGATGCGAATCGGTAGTGGGAAATGGTATGAACCGATACGAGCCGGTAGGAAGGGTGACCAATGGGGAGAATAGCATGGACCAGGTAAACAACGTGACCGATACAAATCGGTAAGTAGGTTATAACCAGACCGTAGCAAGTATCTTATACGAATCGGTTGTGGGGTAGGACATGCACTGATGCGGATCAGTAGGCAGGGAAATGACATGAAAAGAGTAAATGACATGAACCGATCAAAATCGTTTGAAGGGAAAGGCATGAACCGATACGAAAAGGTAGATAGGGTAATAGTACGTAGAGAGTAAGTGACACGGCCTGATGTGAATCAGTGTGTGTAACGTATCCGATACGAACTGTTGTGCCGCTGACACGACTAGGTTCGAACCAGACAGTGGTAAGCATGCAATGGATTTGATAGGAATCGATTGGGGGGGGTGAATGCAGTTCAGTTTTGGGTACCAGTTATCAAAAAGGATATCGGGGAACTGGAGAAAGTGCAGAGAAGGGCAACCAAGCTAATAAGAGGCATGGAGGAGCTCAGCTATGAGGAAAGATTAGAGGATCTGAATTTATTCTCTCTTGAGAAGAGGAGATTAAGGGGGGATATGATCAACATGTACAAATATATAAGTGGTCCATATAGTGAACTTGGTGTTGAGTTATTTACTTTAAGGTCATCTCAAAGGACAAGGGGGCACTCTTTACGTCTAGAGGAAAAAAAAGATTAAGGCCCCTTTCACACACACGGACCGTTTGTCCGTTTTTCATCCATCCGTTGACAGATGAAAAACGGACATTAATGCAACTCTATGGAAAAACTGATGACAACTGATGATCAGCTATTTTCATCAGTTTTCATCCGCTTCCGTCAGCATCCGTTTTTTTGAACGGATGAAAGTCCTATTTTTCATCCGTCAAAAAAACGGATCGGACGAAAAACAGATGTAAACTGACGAACGGTCAGTTTTTCATCCGTTTTTGCATTGGTAGTGAATGTAAAAAAAAACTGATGAAAAACTGATCACCACTGATGACAACTGGATGAAAAAACTGATGAAAAACTGATGACAACTGACAACTGATGACAACTGGATGAAAAAACTGATGAAAAACTGATGAAAAACTGATGAACTGATAAACTGATGAACTGTCCGTGTGTGTGAAAGGACCCTTAGTCTCCAAATACGGAAAGGTTTCTTCACAGTAAGAGCTGTGAAAATGTGGAATAGACTCCCTCCAGAGGTGGTTTTGACCAGCACGGTTGATTGCTTTAAAAAAGGCATGGATTCTTTCCTTAATGTAAATAATATAACTGGGTACTAACATTTTTAGGTAAAGTTGATTCAGGGTGAATCCGATTACCTCTCGGGGAATCAGGAAGGAATTTTTTCCCCCCGTTATAGCAAATTGGATCACTTTTGCTGGGGTTTTTTTCCTTCCTCTGGATCAACTGTGGGTGAAGGGTTGTATATGGGATTATATGGGATAGATAGATATATATATATATATATATACACACACACATATATATATATATATATATATATACA
>BLSH010151895.1:76184-100997 GCA_018402905.1 Glandirana rugosa | reverse complement strand
GCCCTGAGCTTCTCCCGGGACTCCCCCTCTATCCCCTAGGGGGGGAAGAAAAAAAAAAAAAAGAGCAAACGGACTCCTACTTACCTCATACCCACTACTATGTTTTTACAGCATTCATAATTTCAATTGTATAGATTACTGTCTTGATGTTATTGTAGTTTCTCTATACTTATAGCTACCACATTACTTCTGCTTTCAAAAGTAAGTACCGGTAAGTTTCTATTGTTGGCATTATTCACCCCCACCCTCCCTTTCTCTCCATCACCCATACTCCATTCATCCTCAGGCAAACGAGAAAAAAAAAAAAAAGAAGGGGGGGATCCCCTATCTCCCCCTCAGGGCCCTCTTCGAGTCCCGTCCCTTATTTTATATATTTGTTTATTGTGCCTGTATTTCCGGCTTCATCCCATGGTCTCCATGTTTTGGATTAACATGATTTTGGGTCCTCTTCTGTTTTAATTGCCTCCTCCATGGACCGCAATTCGCCCATCTCACACACCCAACCCAGAACTGATGGAGCATTTTCTTTTTTCCAATTGCATGCCATGATTGTTCTTGCAGCCATCAACATATATCCCAAGATATCTTCTTTAATACATTTTAGTGATCCTGGTATAATTGACAAGACAGAGGAATATATATTAAGCTGCAAGGTGGATTTAAAGATTTCTCTATATACATCTTAAATATCTCTGACCAAAATTGCCATATCTTTTGGGCAAAAATACCACATATGAGACATTGTCCCTTTAGCGCTTTTACATTTCCAGCAATTTTCTGAATTCTCAATATTAATTCTATGAAGATCACCGGTGTCCTATACCACCTTGCTATAATTTTAGAATTGCTTTCCTGATATCTAGATGGAGATAATTTATGTGTCAATACCATGGAGCATTCCCAATCTGCTGTCTTTATTCTTATTCCCAATTCTGTTTCCCATTTATTTAAATATGTTACCCCTTCTTCGAGCTTTGTAGGTAATAAACAATTATATATTGTTGATAGTACATGGGTAGGTTTTTTTTACCGGTGTCAATATCTTTTCAAACTCCGTATATGGTCTCTCTAATACTGATCTTTGATTATAGCATGTTTCCAAATGAGATACATATTTATCCATATTCCCCCTAGTAGGTAGGGATTTTATATAAGCTTCCATGTTCCATGGTTCTTTTTCTCCTGTATCCATTTGTGTATTTATTGGAAAGCGGTTTTCAAATTCTCTTTCTGCTATATCAGGGTCTCCTGTATTGCCTACTTCAGGTTGCTGTTGCGTTTGCTGAAAATAGCCCTTTATGTCTGAATTTTATGTATTTAGGGTCTTAGGGGTGTTCCCCTCTTTGGTCCCTATTGATCGTTTTTTTGCCTTTTGTGCTTAGGATCCTTTTGGAAGCATCTCGTTCTTCCTTTGTAGTCCTCTAGGTGTCTCTTCACTATAGCGTAACCAATTTATCTTTTTTATGGATCAATTTTAAATTGATAGTTTCTGGACTTTTATCTTTTATTCCATCCTTGTTTCTATTTTATTTTATTTTCTCCGACTTATGGGTCAGTATGTCTAAGAAGCTGTTCCCAGTTTATATGTAAAGAAAAAAAAAGTTTTTAAAGTACCTGTTATAGATATTTCCTCCCCGGAGGATCTCCAGCTGGCAGGGTTAGTCTCTTTTTCCTTTTAAGCTTCTGAATCCATGCTTTGAATTCCAGGTTCTAGCTTCTCAGCTCTTCAGCCCCCTAAAACAGGTATGCAAGGCGAGAGGTCCAGCAATGACATCCCTTTATGTACCCACAGCAAAACTGGGGTAGTATCAATGCCGGTTACCAGGGCCGGCCATCTTTACCTCTCACCACTTCTGCCTCCAGGGAGGCTGGTGTAGGGATTCTCTGTTAGGGGGGTCAACTAGTATTATTTAAATTCCCCCTCTTCACTCCTTCCCCTCACCTTGAGGCCGGCTGCAGCATTTACCTGCTAGCCCTGTTGCTCCACGGATGGGTCCAGCAGCTGTATCCACTCCAGCACTCCGACCTGCCATCTCCTTCTCTACTCACGGGGTCCCCGGACCCAGGGCACAGGCCCCCTCCCTCGCACTGGAGCTGTCTGCGACGTCTCTCCCCCCCCCCAAACCGCTTCAGGGAGATTCGCGCCTTGCTCCTCTGCAGGTGGATCCAGCCGTTGCGTCTGCTTGTCCCAGCTTACGCTTGCCGTCACCTTCTCCACTCACAGGTCGCTGGATTCAGGGCACGGTCCTTCCCTGCGTAGCAGAGCGGGGAACCGGCTGCAACGTCAATCCACCAGAGCCTCGGGCCTTACTCCTCTGCGGGCGGATCTGGTCGCAGTGTCCGTTCTGCCTCCGAGACTCGCAGCATCCCTGCCTGCTCCGGTAGCTGCCCGCTCCGCTCTCTGGACACCCAGCACCAGGACTCACCCCGTATGGGGCTAGAGAATGAGGCTTAAAAATCTCCTGGGGCCCTCCAGTCCATCCTCTGCCCCCACACCCGCCGTCAGGCTCTCTCAGTGGAGACCAGCCAGGTAGGTGCAGGGTTAGGCATGGGTGTGAGTAGCTACCTCATGCGGCCAACTTGGTCAGTCCCCCCCCCCACCCCCCCACTCAGGTTCAAAGCTTGGGATATTTTTTTTTCAAATAACCTAACCCTGCTTTAAACTTCCCCACAACTTTATCCATGACCTGTATGGTATGTTCCTTAGCCTGCATGATGCCGTTTGCTCACTAAAGTTCTCTAACACACCTCTGAGGTCTTCACTGAACAGCTGTTTTTATACCGAGATTAAATTACACCCAGGTTGACCATTTACTAATTAGATGACCTCTGAAGGCAATTGTACACTACACTTTTCAGATATTTATGTGTAAAAAATGTTGAAAGCCATTTATCATTTTCCTTCCACTTTACAATAATGTGCCACTTTGTAATGGTCTACCACATAAAATCCCAATAAAATACATTTACGTTTTTGGTTGTAACATAACAAAATGTGGAAAATTTCAAGGGATATGAATACTTTTTCAAGGCACTGTATATATTTTAGTGATAAACATTTGCACTTTGTACCTATTATCAATTCATTTTTTACTTCTATTTATACATACGTATGTCAGCGCATTGTATATTGCGGTTATCTCCTCATCATTGTTAACAGTTACATTTGATAGAATTATGAAGTAGTAATTAGATTTTGTTTGAATATATTTTACAATTACCATTTTTACATTTCCTTTTTGTATAAATACATTATTCAATTCAATGTGTCTTAATTTTCCTCAGAATCTAGAGTATAGGAGTCCAATGACTAGTATTAATATTTATATCACTTTTGTCACCTCCTAGTTGTTGGAACCTTTGTAGTGCACTTTAAGCCAGTAGGTTTTACCACTGGAGTGTGTTATATTACAAGTTTTTTTTTGGTTGTTTTCTAAGCTGGTGCACATAATTTTTCAATTTTTTTTATGGTTATTAATTGAAATTCTAATTTTTGTTCCCCATTTTTCTCATATGGCTCAGTTTCAGGTCCGCCCTTTATTTTTTGTATAGACCTGGGAGTGCTGGGGTGGTGGTGCTATCCATTTCCATTAGGACCAGCCTGCAAAATGAGTATGCACCCATTGGTTTTGCTTTATAAAGTTTCATTTGGGAATGCACAAGGCCTTTGCGCCCTTGTTTTTGCAGAGGTCTGTTTTCAAGATATCTTTGTCTGAAAGGGGCAACATTGGTGAAGATTACCCATTTGTGATAATAAAAAGGGAACCAAAATGGTCTATAATACAGTTCTTTTGGCTTTTCTCGATTCCTTAGCGCTACAGGGTCATTTTTTAAAAAAACCTTAGACTTATCGGCAACAGTATTTCTATGAGTTTTTCAGGACAGCACCATGGAGAGAGTGCAGCTCCACCTCTTTCAGGAAACACTGCCATGTCAATGCCCCTTTAAAAACGGCCACTTCCACCATGCCATCAGTCAAACATCACTAATCATCCGACATGCTGGAAGACAAAAAAAAAAAAAAACCCAACACACATAGAAACACCCCAGATTTACAGATAAACTCATGAAAACCTAGGGAGGGAAGTAGCTGCTGTGCTGAAAGGCTCATTGGAATACCGTCACCGGTAAGCCCAACTAAGGTTTTTCTCCCTGTGCCTTTCAGGACAGCACCATGGAGATAACCGAGCACTTACTTCAGGGCGGGACCACAGCTTGCAAAGACTTTCCTGCCAAAAAGGACTGATCTTCTGCCCTCAGGAGATCTAGCCTATAGTGCTTTATAAATGTGGAGAAGCTAGACCACGTGGCGTCTATACAGATTTGTTCTGGCGAGGCTCCTGCTCTCTCTGTCCAGGATGCTGCCACTGCCCTTGTAGAGTAGGACATAACCCCTTCCTTTTCTAGTAGCCCGATAGGCTTCCTTGATGGCCTGCTTTAGCCATCTACCTACAGTGCTTTTTGATGCTTTTCCCCTTTGTGGGCTCCAAACGACAGGACAAATAAAGAGGACGACTTCCTGAGAGACTTTGTTAATTCTAGAAACTTTAAAACGCATCTTCTGACATCAGGGGTATGAAAGATTTCCTCTCCCAGGCCTGCAGGCACCGGACAAGAACGTTGAGAGAATAATTTCCTGTGTACGATGGAACGCAGAAGCAACCTTCGGGAAGAACCCCGGGTCCGTTCTCAAAACTATCCTGTCCAGAAAGCATCTGAAAAAAGGTTCCCTGTTGAACAGGGCTTGTAGTTTGCTAATCCTCTGTGCTGAGGTTATAGCCACTGATAAAACAGTTGTTAATGTAACAAATTTTAATGCTGCTTGTTCCAAAGGTTCATAAGCAGCCATAGTGAGCCCTTGCAAAACTAAAGATAAATCCCAACTTGGGAAAATTGTAACGGGAGCTGGCCTGCTTCTGGCCAAAGGCCTTAAAAAAAACTAATAATCAACAGATCCTTGGATAAAACTTTTTTCTAAGAACAGACAGACAGAGCGGCTACCTGCGTCTTGAGGGTACTTGCCGCCAGGCCTTTTCTCCATGCCCTCATGGAGAAACTTCAGAACTGAAACTAAACTACTGAAATCAAATGATCTGCTGGAACACCAGATGTTCTAGCATTTTCAGACTTTATAGTAGATTGCCTGGGTTATATAAATGCAAATACCGCACTAAAAGTAACAACCCGTGCTAAAGGTGCTAAAACACAATCGTGCAGGAACCCAATTGTGCAAAAAAACATACAATATATAATAAAACACAAATTGTGAATTAAATAATAAATTGTGAATTAAATAAATAAATAAATCACACAGCTGCTGCTTTAAATAAAAAATCAAAGATAAAGTCAACACTCGTGTAATAAGTCCAGTGTTAGCAGCGCTTCCAGAGTAATATGGTAGATTACAAAGTAAATGATATTAAATGTTCAGTGAAAAAGTGCCATTGCCAGGAAAAATAAAATTGCCCGTGCTGGAACCAAAACTTCTTAAACGTATATAAATAATCTTCAATCAGTGTCCTCCACCTCTGTTCACCACGTGCAAAAAAGGTAAAAATTGGAGGCTCACCAGAAATATGGATAAACAACGCCTTTGGGTATATCTGTGGGGAACTCAGCATAGGACCATCACACCCAGAATGTATGCTTCCAATCCAACACTGCAGGAGCACTCAAGCCAGCTTGTGCATAATTGCAATCACATCCAGGGGATTCCTTCACCAATATACCTCCAAACAGACACCTCCACAAGCTGTAGCTGATCAGCTCACATCGCCATGAGGAGAAAGATCAAAAAGACACCCCTCATAGTGTATCACTTTTTAAAATTTTAGCTCATTTATTCAAACATATATTGCGCTTACATTTAAACAGTTTCAACAGGACATTGTATGTGCATAAGGTACGCAGGTTACCAAACAGCAGTGGTACGTCCGAATCCTCCTCTCCTCTCGGCGTCCTGGCTGCTGGTGACTCAATCAACCTCAGGTTGTCGTGTGGCCACGCCCCTAACGTTTCGTCACTTCCTGACTTGATCACAGGGGGTGGCCACACGGCGTTACAGGCTTACCCTTTATAGTGATCACTGTCCACCAACAGGTGGCGCTTTACACCGAGCGGTTCCTGATTCCCACTCGCAGACAAGCCCAATAGCGTGTCACTATGCCAATAGAAAATCAAGGCATCAATCTCATAATGCAGTGAAAGTGGAAACGCTCAGGGCAGGTGGATAGAAATAACTCGTGTCACAGGCTAAAAACCATTAGCTCACCGTGACATAATACCGCAGCTCTATAGCGGCCCAAAATATTAAAAAGCACTTTAACATAAAATTGTGTATAAGAGACATGAATTAATATTCAACTTAAGCATATTATAACATGATAAAACATGATGTGAGACCATATCAATGGATAAAATATCTAATAAAACATTCCACTCCCCTATAAGATGAAAAAAATGAATAAAAACATTAATGTAAACACTTTAGTGCAAGTATACCATGAATAGCCTTATCATAGGATCCCAATCTCCTAGATAACTAATTGTGGCCCCCTAGTGTTAGAAAAATGCCACTACATGGTAACCGACAACTAAAAGTCCTATATATTGGTCACTAAGATCACGTGAATCCTTAACTTTTATAAGGTTATAGCACCCTTCGGTGCCCGGGAGGGGATAAGTGGAAAGAAGGGCAATCAGATAAAATATCCAATAAAACATTCCACTCCCCTGTAAGATGAAAAACATAAAATAAAAACATTAATGTAAACTCTTTAGTGCAAGTATACCATGAATAGCCTTATCATAGGATCCCAATCTCCTAGATAGCTAATAATGGCCCCCTAGTGTTAGAAAAATGCCACTGCATGGCAACAGACAACTAGAGTCCTATGTATTAGTCTCTGAAATCACGTGAATCCTTATCTTTTATTAATTATAAGGTTATAGCATCCTTCGGTGCGGGGGAGGGGATATGTAGAGAGGAAAGCTGAAGAAAAACGAAGAAACTGGAGAAAATCAGCTCAAACCTCTCTATCATTGGTTCTGGAAGGAAAGTTTTACAGATCCAGAGGGGATTACACCATCCCTCCATTCCATAGATGCTAAAATAGCAGTAAAGTATTTTAAAATATTTTAAATAATGAAAATATTAATAGTTACTAATAAAACAGTTAAGATCCAATTCTATATTGAGTCCAGCAGGATTAAAAGTTCCCAAAAGGTGTATCCACCGGGTCTCCATTTTGGATATTTCTCTAATCTTATTTGACCCCCTCCAATTGGGGACTCATTTCTCAACTCCCCAAAATTGTAGGCCTGAGGGATCCCTTTTGTGTTTCTCTGAAGTGTGCTGACACACTATGGTCCTTGAAGCCTTTGGTGATATTCGTCACATGTTCACCGATTCTAGTTTTTAGTGGTCGTTTCGTCCTTCCCATGTACATTAGGTCACAGGGGCATTTTAAAACACAGACAACATGCGTACTGTCGCATGTAATAAATTGGTCTATGATGTGGTTCCTATTTGTAGTTGCGGACCTAAAGTTCATTCTAGTTCTCACTTCATTGCCCGTGAGACAGCAAGCCCTGCATTTCCCACATGCCCTAAAGCCTTTTCTAGTTGGCCAAAATTGTAAACCTCCTGTGCTTGTGGGGGGGGGGGTCAAGGACTCTTTTTACTAATTTGTCTCCAAAATTCGATGCTTTTCTATAAATGAAGCCAGGTCGTTCCGGCAAGACTGGACCTAAGGTCTTATCACACTTTAAAAGATGCCAGTGTTTATTAAAAATTTCCTGTACTTCACGATACTGGGCATGATAATCCGTTATCATATTACAATCCCTCTTATTATCCCTATTCATCTGTTTGGGTTGTCCATTCAACAGCGCGTCCCTTGGTTTTTTTAGGATCCGTTGGATTTCTTTATCCAATTGTTGTTCATCATAACCCTTATGTCGGAATTTATCCTTAATATGTTGTGATTGATCAATGAAGTGTTGATCAGTAGTACAATTCCTCCTTAGACGTGTAAATTGACCTCTAGGGATGTTCTTTAGCCAAGATGGATGGTGTCCACTTGTGATAGACAGATAGCTATTTCTATCTGTTGGCTTGAAATATGTTTTAGTAGCCAAGGCATCATGATCTCTGTAGATAGTCACATCCAGAAAGTTAATTTCTTTAGGGCTGTGCTGATAATCCAGTCTGATGTTGTTAGTGTTATTATTCAGTGTACCGATAAATTCTTGCAAAGTATCTAGCGGGCCCTTCCATATCAGGAATAGGTCATCAATGAACCTGCCGTAGAAACGCAGTTCAGGTCTCTTATTATAGAAGATGTACCTATCTTCCCATTCAGCCATAAAGATGTTTGCTAGACTGGGAGAAAATTTAGCCCCCATAGCAACCCCACTGCACTGGGCATAAAAATTATTCTGAAACCAGAAATAATTATGCTTTAAGCAAAAGTCTAATGCCCTGGCCAGGAAGATCTTTTGCTCCATTGGCATCTTTGGAAGAATTTATCGGATGCTATAACCTTATAATAAATAAAAGATAAGGATTCACGTGATTTCAGAGACTAATACATAGGACTCTAGTTGTCTGTTGCCATGCAGTGGCATTTTTCTAACACTAGGGGGCCATTATTAGCTATCTAGGAGATTAGGATCCTATGATAAGGCTATTCATAGTATACTTGCACTAAAGAGTTTACATTAATGTTTTTATTTCATGTTTTTCATCTTACAGGGGAGTGGAATGTTTTATTGGATATTTTATCTGATTGCCCTTCTTTCCACTTATCCCCTCCCGGGAAGGGTGCTATAACCTTATAAAAGATAAGGATTCACGTGATCTTAGAGACCAATATATAGGACTTTTAGTTGTCGGTTACCATGTAGTGGCATTTTTCTAACACTAGGGGGCCACAATTAGTTATCTAGGAGATTGGGATCCTATGATAAGGCTATTCATGGTATACTTGCACTAAAGTGTTTACATTAATCTTTTTATTAATTTTTTTCGTCTTATAGGGGAGTGGAATGTTTTATTAGATATTTTATCTGTTGATATGGTCTCACATCATGTTTTATCATGTTATAATATGCTCAAGTTGAATATTAATTCATGTCTTTTATACACAATTTTATGTTAAAGCGCTTAATATTTTGGGCCGCTATAGAGCTGCGGTATTTATGTCACGGTGAGCTAATGGTTTTTAGCCTGTGACACGAGTTATTTCTATCCACCTGCCCTGAGCGTTTCCACTCTCACTGCATTATGAGATTGATGCCTTGATTTTCTATTGGCATAGTGACACGCTATTGGGCTTGTCCGAGTGGGAATCTGGAACCGCTCGGTGTAAGGCGCCACCTGTTGGTGGACAGTGATCACTATAAAGGGTAAGCCTGTAACGCCGTGTGGCCACCCCCTGTGATCAAGTCAGGAAGTGACGAAACGTTAGGGGCGTGGCCACACAGCAACCTGAGGTTGATTGAGTCACCAGCAGCCAGGACGCCGAGAGGAGAGGAGAGGAGGATTCGGACGTACCACTGCTGTTTGGTAACCTGCGTACCTTATGCACATACAATGTCCTGTTGAAACTGTTTAAATGTAAGCGCAATATATGTTTGAATAAATGAGCTAAAATTTTAAAAAGTGATACACTATGAGGGGTGTCTTTTTGATCTTTCTCCTCATGGCGATGTGAGCTGATCAGCTACAGCTTGTGGAGGTGTCTGTTTGGAGGTATATTGGTGAAGGAATGCCCTGGATGTGATTGCAATTATGCACAAGCTGGCTTGAGTGCTCCTGCAGTGTTGGATTGGAAGCATACATTCTGGGTGTGATGGTCCTATGCAGAGTTCCCCACAGATATACCCAAAGGCGTTGTTTATCCATATTTCTGGTGAGCCTCCAATTTTTACCTTTTTGCACGTGGTGAACAGAGGTGGAGGACACTGATTGAAGATTATTTATATAAGTTTAAGAAGTTTTGGTGCCAGCACGGGCAATTTATTTTTCCTGGCACTGGCACTTTTTCACTGAACATTTAATATCATTATTTACTTTGTAATCTACCATATTACTCTGGAAGCGCTGCTAACACTGGACTTATTACACGAGTGTTGACTTTATCTTAGATTGCCTGGGTTACTTTCTTTCGGCTTGTCACCGGGGTGCTGATTAGCTTTTCCGACAAGCCCTTGCATCTTAAGAGGACTTCTTCAGAAACCAAGCCACCAGGTTGAGGTATGCCGGGTCTAGTTGAAGAAGGCCCTCTTGAACCAAGAGGTCTTCCGTGATCGGAAGTCTCCAAGGAGGTTCCCCCGCCAAATTCAGAAGGGTGGAGAACCATGGCCTCTTGGGCCAGTATGGAGCTATCAAGATTAAGTTTGTGGTCTCCTCTCTGAACTTTGCCAACACCCTTGGGATCAACTGGAGGGGGGGGGGTAAATGTAAGACAAAGGGAAGCCCCACCTGTGGGCTAAGGCATCTAGAACCACTGCTTGATCTCCCTTCCTCAGAGAACATAACTCTGGCCCCTTCGCATTCTCCTGGTTTGCAAACAAATCCATACTGGGTTAACCCCACCTTTCGACAATTAACCAGAAAACTTCTTGACTCAATGCCCATTCTGATTCCCTTAGCCTACTTTCACCCTGGGGCAGGCGGTAGCAGTAAAGCAACGCTAGTTTCAGCCCAAAGGTGCCTGAAAAACGCCCCAGTGAGAAAGTAGCCTTACTCTCTCTCTGACGAGGAAATCGGCCAACATATTGCTTGTTCCTTTTAGATGGACTGCCAACATTGAGACCAAATTATTTTATGCCCTGAAGAGTTCACTCCAACAGAGGCTTGCTTCTTGTTCCTCCCTGCTTTGACAGGTACAACAATGTCGTCATGTTGTCCGAGAAAATCAGCACATGTTGCCCCTCTAAAGACTGCCGGAAGGTCAGCAAACTTAGATGCAGTGCTTTTAATTCTCTCCAATTGGATGACATCCTTCCCTCCGTTTTGGACCACTCGCCCCGGGCTGTGTGATCCCCTAAGTGGGCTCCCTGGGCACTTGCGTCCGTTCCAAGGTGACGAGTCCATTTCGTACCCCAAAAATCGAATCTGCTGTGTGGGTACCAGATTCGATATCTGTTTTATCAACCAGCCCAGACCATTCAGGTGTAGCCGTGTTATTCGTAGATTCCCCCGAAGCTTTTCCTCTGACTCTGCAAAGAGCAGCAGATCGTCGAATATGATGACAATCCCCCTCAGCCTCAGGGGTTCCAACGCTTCCGCAAGTACTTTTGTAAAAAATTCTGGGTGGCGAAGAAAGACCAAAAGGCAGGGCTCCGAACTGAAGGTGGATAATCTCTGTTCCAATGTCTACAGCTAGACGTAGAAACTTCTGGCATGCCTCGGCTATGGGGACATGCAAATATGCATCCTGCAGGTCAATTGAGGCCATAAAGCAATTGCGCGCGAGCAGGGACCCGACCGAAAAAATGGTATCCATCCTGAACCTTTTGTACTTTATTGATCTGTTCAGTGTCTTCAAATTCAAGATCAAGCAAAATTTTCCTGATGGTTTCTTGACCAGAAATCTGTGGGAATAAAACCCCTTCCCCACCTGCTCCTCTGGGACTCGGATGATCACTCCCTGCTGCATCAGTTCCTCCAAGAGTGACGTCTCTCCCAGGAGTTTGTCAGATAAAAAAACGATGTGGGGGGTGGGAAAACTCTAGGTCGTAACCCTGCTCAATTATCTTCAGCACAAACATACTTGCTGTTGCTCTCCTCCAGGCCAGAAGGAAAGCTTGTAGCCTTTCGCCTACCAGAAGACAATCATCATTGTTTTTTTATCCCCTTGATCTGAAAAGCACCCCTCCCCTGCCTCTATCTCTCTGGGGAGTCCAGGTCTTTTTCTGCTCCTTATCCTTGTAGGTTTGCTGAAAAGGACGAAAATTTTATTTTGACGAGACTACCTTTTTCTTCTGTGAAAACACTTTTTCTGTCAGGTCCAAGATTGTATTCCAACTAAGGACTGAAAAGTAAATCTCCAGTAAAGGGAATCCCACAAAGCTTAATCTTTGATGCTAAATCCATGACCAAGTTTTGAGCCATAAGGCTCTTCTGGCCAAATTGACAAGGGCCGAACATCTAGCAGTCATCCTGACAGACTCCGCTGAGGCATCTGCCACATAATTGACCGCCTTAAGGAGAGTAGGAATTTATTCTAATAGATCTTTCCTGGAAGTACCTGCTTCCACATGGCCTTTAAAGCTTTTCTATCCACTATTGCAGGTTTCTTGCGACCACCGTGGACGCTATAGCAGGTTTTAAGTTGGATAAAGAGGAATCCCAGGCCTTCTTTAGCAGGGAGTCAGCTCTTTTATCCATTGCATCTTTAAATGACTCCCATGTCCTCAATGGATAAGTCAGTTTTTCTTGAGACCTGAGAGAATGCATCGTCAATCTTCATTTTTTTATTCCACACACAGGATTAATCTTCCTCAAATGGAAACCTCCTTTTAAGAGACAGGGAAGAAGAACTACTAACTCTTTCTGGGTCCTTCCATTCTTTCTCGATGGTCTCTGTTAACACCTTATGTACCGGAAAGACTATTTAGTTCCCTCCAGACCTTGATACATTCTATCATGCACCGACAACTGGGCAATTTCTCTTCCTGTATTTCCAGTGTGGTGTATACTGCCTTTATAAGGTCTTACACCTCAAGAGAAAATTTGTAACGCAATGCTTTAACGTCCTCTTCAAATTCCTCATCCTCTGATTCCCATACAGAGGACGGGATACTTTCTCTCTCTTCCTTTGACTCCTTCTCCTCTTGCCAGGAAGCAAAGGGCCGAGGTTCGGAATGGGAGCTCTGGTTCTGGGTGGATCCCTGCTTCTGAATCATCGAACGCACTGACGCCAGCATCTCCACAAGCTCCCTTTTAATGGATGAAAGGAGCTTCCTGCATTCTGGTGAGGTTTCTTCCTTAACCAGACACGCAATGCAGGATCTGCAAAGTGACTTGGGCCAAGAGTCCCTTAAATGGGGTTTTGAAAGAGGGGCACCTTCTCCCAGGCACTCTGTTTTGGTAGGGGCCTTTGCCAAAAAAAAAAAAAAAAAAAAAAAAAAAAAAAAAAACACAACCCACAACCAGGCGGTAGCATTTTAGTGACATGTCTGTCGTAAGAGACGGATAAAAGGAGGGAGACCCAGAAACCAAACAGAGCTTCCTCATCCTGCTGAGCTGTCCCAAGGAAACTAAACCCTGGACAGTCAGCTGCAGGCTTCCATTGGAAGGAATGTACACACACACACACACACACACACACACACACACACCACCCAGTGAGTAACACACACCACCCAGTGAGTAACAGAAGAAAGCGCCACTGCACCGCTCTTACCTGGGTCTGGCAGGCGTTCATCCTGCATCCGCTGCCACCGTGGTCTGCTCCTCCATTGCAGAGCCGCGGGGCCTCAGCTGTGATGCCTCTTTAAATCCTCTCCTTCCGGCGTCCCCGCGCTCGAGGGCCAGAATGAAGCCACTGCCAGTAGACCCGCCCCTTCCTCCTGCGCCCTGGCAGCCGAAACCACTCGCTGCCACAAGTCCAGCCCCCCCACATGCAACGTCACTCGCAGCCCGGGATCCGGATCAGACATACAGTCTCCAGCATAACACACCACCTGCGGCCTCCGGACACCTGGGGCTGGGACCCCCCAGCCGGACCATTACTCCTGTGAGCTGTCGAAGGAACGAACATTTGAGCACCCCTCCTCTCGTACTGGGAGGGTGCTGGGCTGGTCAGCTGAAGCAAATACTGGAGGTAACCACCATCACTCCCCAGGACAATGCCTGAGAGAATGCATCTCCCCCTCTGGTCCCCCAGCAGCACTTCCACTGTGGCTGAGGAAACACTAAGACTGACGGCATGATGGAAGAGGCTGCTTTTAAAGGGGCGTTGACACAGCAGGGTTTCCTGAAAGAGGTGGAGCTGCGCTCTCTCCATGGTGCTGTCCTGAAGAGTGAAGGGAGAAAACATTGTACTCACAAAAGTTGTATAATGACATGTTCCACATTATCTTAAGGAATATCTCATCTGTCCACTAGTGCTCCATTCAAAGATCGACCTCTTCTATCCTGCTAATGCATTTCAAGACAGCACCTCTTCAGAGCCAACTCCCAAAATGAGCTGCTTTGCCTTTCAGAGAGAGCTTTGTATTCTAAGAATGAATACAAAGGTTCCTTTGATTGGCTGAGGCAAAGGGGGGCAGACAATGTCATGAGCTCTGCCTAAGAGGAAGATTTGTATTCATTCATAAAATAGAAAAGCACCCTCTGAATGGCTAAGTACACCACTCAATCTTGTTCTAGGAGCAGGAAGGGAAGTTGCCATGCCACTGCAGGAACATAGAGCTATATACTGTACTGTAGCCAAGTCTACATACTGTTTATACAGTGCTCCCAGTCACTGCAACTGTTCAGTGTAGGTAATAGTTTTGTGTGAGCCAGCTTGGTCCAAACAAACTATTTAAACTTGACTAAAAGCAGATCAGCTTTAATCTTGTTGTTTAACTAACCTGGTTGCTAGGAGAGGGGTTGGGCAATCATTACTACAGTGGCTGTCTGGGATGAGCAGTAGCTTGACCTACATGTGTTTTTTGAGCAGTCCCCAGCATCCAAGATGCAAAGAGCACTACACAGACATGTAGGGAAATGTTACTGTTCCAAACCTCCATGAAAATTCCTCGCCTTCGGAACTGCAGATGCCAATCAAAGGGAGCCCAACTTTGATCCACAAACTGGAAGCAGGAAATCGTATGTCAAAAATGTCAGATAACATTCAACTTTATTAAAGGATAAGCTCACTTTTGGAGGTTACATGTTCCACCCATTTTTTGGGTGGAGCATGCAACATGCTCCAGCATCTGCAACTCTCCCCCCACTCCCTCGCCGAGGATCTTCTCCCTGCATCCACAATTTGAAAACAGAGAGGCTGTCTGGGTCCGCCCACAAGGTTGTGCCATTCATTCACAGTTTCCTGTGCAAAACAGGATTTCCAGATACAATGGTAGACATTCTGGGACGTGGACTACCCAGCCTTAGAGAGGCAAGGGATAACCAAATCAGATGAGCCTGTCGTCCAGGACCTGGGCTTCAACAGCCAAGCTGTTAAAGCCAGCACCTGAGTGGCTGGATGGTGAACTGGTCCTTGGGACAGAAAGCTTGGACAATCCAGAAGGGCAAGCAGAGAGATTGGCAGGAGCAAGTATGGCTGAATACAACCTCCTTCTGGGCAAGTTTGATTCAGTGAGACTCATTGGAATGTCTGCCATCGCGATTCTGCAGAGAAGAAATGGGAGGAGCTGGAGGGGCAGAAAGCATTAATCAGGGGAATGGATAGCACAGAGTCATTAAAATGCCCTTTATGAAGGCTCAAGGGTCCCTAATGACAACCTGTTCAGTTTGTTAAAAATGGATGACAGGAGATCCATATCCGGCACTCCCCACCTGCAGCAAAAGGCTTGAAACACTTTCAGATAGAGAGCCAAATTCCCCCTTTCCATGTATTAGGGGAAAGGTTTTTTTCTAGGCACCAGGCTGAGTTGAAATCCACCACAGCAGGGAAAGGACAGATGCATAAGGCGGTCCATGCACAGAGACTGTTTGTTCTAAACTGCCAGTTTGTGAGTTGCAATGGTCTGGAGTGAAACTGGGCATATGGCACAGATTTGAAGGAGGCTCAATCAGGCCAAAGACACTCACGCATACACAAAATCGAGGGCGGCAGGAAGCTCCTGGAGGGAGCCATGTCAAAGTCCAGCGCAGGTACTCCAGTCAGTTCCAGCAACGACTACAAATGGTTAAGAAATCAAAACGAATGGAGAATCTACACTGGACACTGGCTGACAGAGATGGGGAGGATTGAATCTTTAGCAGGGGATCAGCAAGGAAACCCACAATGTATATTTCCTGGGAGCAGAGCACATCTAAAACCTAACCAAGTAACATGGTAAAACTCCAGGGGGCAATGGACAGGTCAAAAGGGAAGAACAATTTAGTAATGCTGATCGCCCACTGCAAAACAGAGGAGGAAAAGTGGCAATGTGCAAGTAAGCATTCTAGAAGTTTACCGAAATCTGAAAGTTCTCCAGAAGGAGGGAGGCAATGACAGACCTAGATAATTCTATGTATTATATATTTCCACGCTCAGGATAAAAGGATGATGAAAAATAAGACTGCTGTCTACCCAAAATACCTTACAAAGTAGGGTATAAAAGATACCAATTAATAAAGGGAGATGGCGCTGTCTTCTGATGGTAGTTTCTAGAACCTCATATGATGAAAAGAACATATACTGCACCAGTAGGTGTAAGATAGTAAGTATGTCAGAGAGAGTAAATATGTATATGTTTTCATCTCAAGATATGTGCAATATGCAAGGGTGCAAATAAAGTGAAATATGCAAGGAAAAATTGCATGCAGTGTGAATGAAGTGCAATAAAAAAATATCCACATCTACAACATTATTGTATCAGATAAGATTGTTAACCTGCTATAATAATATCCACCGTTTACGTATTTTCAGCACCTATATATGTCTCAGCAACCTAGGTATGTGCTTATAGCTCCACATAGGGGTAATTCTTCTGTGCTTTTGGGGGTGATATTTACACGTGCTCCCCCTACTGTGTCCCCACTCACCACAAAGCTGTACCCCTGCAGGGGTGTCCTGCATATAAACCTCTGTTCTTGGGCTCTAGATCAATACTCCTCCTCCCAGATAGGTCCTCTGTTCAGAAAGCCACCAGCATAAACCACATCATATCTACAGAGATGGAGAGCGACTCATAGTATAATTCCTTTGTAAATGGTTTTATTAGTATCCACAAAAATCTTTTTAAAAACAGTCTTTCTAAAACCACAGTCCAAATTTTCAGGCCGTAACCGCCCTCACATATCGTACCAGAGTAGCAGGCAAGTGGAGCTATAAGCACTAAAGTTACTTTTCGTTTTTTGTTTATGATCTACAAGCACAATATGAACTCGTCATTAATTTTGCACATATATTGATTTTGCAATTTTTGTTATTGTTTTTGCACATGCAGTACCACCTTTGAATTTGTGAAATAACTTCTATAACTAAGGTCACCAATCATTTGCAGTGGCATACCTAGGTTGCTGAGACAGATATGTAATGGATATAATTAATGGTCATAGTAAAATGCCTATTTCAACTGTGTCACATGCATGCTTTATACACATTTATACTATTAGCTCATTATACACATATATTCCTTACTCAGACATGCTCGTCAGATTACTGTTATACTTTCTTGGTTTGCTACTAACAATAAGGGAAGAAACAGATGATTTCTAGGATGGCGCCTCCAGGAAGAAGCTGCACCCAAGACAGAGAATTATCATATCCTGGAAGAAACTTATACTCACATAGATACATCCAATCTTGAACTTATATGTTCTTTTTCTTAATGTTCATTTGTGTTACGTCTATCAGACGTTTCCTGCGACGCCTAGCAAACGCTTAAAAAGAGGAACAAATAAAGCAGAAATATCTTGGCTCTCAACACTCGTGTCAGTGTCTGCGATTTCTCTCGTGTGTACACTACAAATGCCATGTGGTCACACCCCTTTAGCACCTGGTAGTTCATTACATGTACAAGCTATTGAGATCTGAGCACAGGTATATCTCTTTTTCTCTCGTGTGTACACACACTGTATTGAAATTAGGCCAGGGACAGATATAATTCTGATGGTACTGATCCGTATCCAAAACAGATAGGTGCTGGAAACACGTAAACGGTGGCTATTATTATAGCAGGTTAACAATCTTATCTGATACAATAATGTTGTAGATGTGGATATTTTTTATTGCACTTCATTCGTACACTGCATATAATGTTTCCTTGCATATTTCACTTTATTTGCACATCTCTTGAGAGAAGGTGAAAACATACATATTTACTCTCTCTGACATAAGTGAACCATTTTACTATCTTACACCTACTGGTACTGTTTATGTTATTTTCATCATATATGAGGTTCTAGAAACTACCATCAGAAGACAGCGTCATCTCCCTTTATTTAATTGGCATCTAGATAATTCTATGCAGAACTTGAACTTGTAGAAAGTTGGGAGTTTTCAAGGCCAAATGGACCAAACTTTGCTTGGGAAAGTTAAAAGTAGAAACTCAAGGTTATGGTAACAACCTCCTGCAATAGAAACTGCTGAACAGCCGCAAGAAGATCCACCTGGTTTTAACTCTGAGAGTGGCAAATTTGAGAGCATGATGTAGGGAGGAGGAAGAGCCCAAAACCTCAGTCTGTAGCACCTGGAAATGACGCTATAGACCCAAAATTCTGAGATTTCTTGGAACTAGAAGGGCAAAACGATTGACAATTATCTTGCCTCTCAGATAAGGGAGGGTGCCCCTTCATTCGGAAAAAGACTTGGGGCCAGACTTGGCGGACCGCGTTTTCCAACAAAAGCTTGTTCAAGACTTTGTTTTAGAGCTAAAGGCCTGATAGGTATGAAAGCCTTTCTCACCTCTGGGGTAGAAGGTCTACCTGCAGAAGTGCAAGGCCTCTTTCTGTGGGAATTACACTTGCTCCTTGTGATCTTTGTCTGTTTTGGTCCTTTCTTGGAAAGGTACATCAGGCATTCTCCTTCAGATTGCAGACGCTCTAGGCACAGAAGTTCAGCTGAGCAGAATTTGAGTTAAAGAATCTGCCATATGTGGATTGACAGAAAAAGCTCATCCTGGTGAAACATAACACCAAGGTGTTTACACAATAGTCTAAAGCCACAGGTAAAAGCTTTAGTAGTTGGTGTTATGGAAGAATTTGTTAGGATAGAGCTAGCATCTCAATCCAGGCACTTAGTCCAGACAAGCAAGGGTTTGACAAAGTGCCATGGAAGCAACCTCACTTTGCATGGTGGGTTGTACCAAGGAAAAAAGGGCCCGGTATCCTCTACGGGGATGGTAAGCATCCTTTTAAGAGATGGAAGGGTCCACAACAGGAATTACCCATTCTTTCCGAAAGCTTTCCTTGATAGGATATTGCTGAGAAAAAGCAAGTGCCTCATCCTGGAGGAAGGATGTGCAGCCAAAAGGGCCAACTGAGAGCCCAAAGGGAGGCTGTGAGTCCTACTGGGGGCAGCTATACAAACAGATGGTACTGGCACTCTGCAGAGGTAGACTACCACCACCCCCTCCCCTTAGAACCATGTGCCGAGACTAAGCTAGCAAGGCTATCTGACCCCTTTCTCCTGTGATGTGCCATGTACGTTTAAAAGATGTCCCCAGAGGGTAAAAATGAAATCCTGCATTGCTGTGGAGAGGGAGAGGAGTGCCTTCTATGCCAGGCACTGTGGACGTTAAAACATACAGCTAAGGCATCTGGAGTCTGTGCTTCACAGATAGTATGGGCATTAGGGCCCTGGCATCCTGGTCAACATAAGGAAAGGCTTTAACTCAACACTTACTGCAGTAGCAAGATATCCAATTGTTTTAACATGGTTACATGATAGTTTATGTTTTGGGGTTTACTTTCGAGATGTGCAGAGAGATCACACAAACACTTACAAATCTATAACATTTAGTTTTGCAATGACAGATATAGCGACAGTAGACATGTGCAGAACGAAAAAATTTGTTTGGTTTCGTTTCAATACCTTATTGACATAAATTAGTTTAGTTAAATCTGTTTAACTTGTTTTGTTTATTCGTATTCAAATCGATTCAAATAGTTTTCCAATTTCCAAGAGAATAAAATAGAACAGAAAATAAAGGAATAGAAAAAAAATAGTACAGAATAGAAAAACAAAATAAAAGAATAGAAACAAATAGAATACAATAGAAAGAATATAACCATCTTCTGAAATTCGAATAGAAAAGAATAGAACTCAAACAATAGAATACAATAAAAATAATATAACCACTTCCCAAAATTCAAATAGAGTCAATTCAAATTTGAATAGAACAGAAAAGAATAGAAAAACAATAGTATAGACAACAACATTCTTTCTATTCTGTTAATCATCCTATTCTAATCAAATTCAAATAGATTTTATTTGAATTTTAAGAAATGGTTTATATTCTATTCTTTTACTATTTGTTTATTCTAGTTTAATATTTTGTATTCTATCTTTCTATTCAAATTTATTATATTTGAATTTTGATAGAGGTTTATAGTCTACTCTTTTCTATACGATTCTGTTATTTTCTATTCTGATCTATTCAAATTCGGATTATATTTGAATTATGGGAAATCGTTAAATTCTTTCCATTTTGTTATTTTGACTTCGTCTCTTCTATTCTTTTGTATTCAAATTACTTATATTTGAAATTCAAATTTCAGAAGATGGTTCTATTCTTTTTTATTCTATTATTCTCTTTTGATTCTATTCTATTTGTTTCTATTCTATTTTTACTTTCCATTTTGTTCTGTTTTACTCTATTATACCCTATTTTATTTTCTGTTATTTTTTTTATTTCCTATTCTATTTTATTCTCTTTGGAAATCGGAAAACTATTCAAATTCGAAAACTTTTCGAATTTGAACGCTATTCAAAATCGATTCGAATCTCATCCGCATTTTCCGTTAATTTGGATTTGTTTAAATTCAGTACTATTGTAATTCGGAAATTCGGATACATCCAAATTTCAGAAAATGAAAGTTCGTCCAGATTTTAATGCAGAACTAAACAAACAGCACGTCTAAGCGACAGAAGTAACACATTTAAGAACATCAATAGAATGTATAAAGAAAGCTAGCTGCAGGTAGAACATAGGTGGTCTTCCAAGTCCCCACTCATAACAGCTTGACAGATTATCAGGACAGACATGTTGCAGTTCTGCCGGGACTAACTAGTCCACATTTTGCCTTCAGTATATACAGGTGCAATTGGTAGCATTGACTAATCATAAATCCCTGGAAAGCAATATTACCTTTTAAGGAAGATAGTAAATCACGTTGTGTTAACTGCAGAATGTGTGCCAAGTGTCAAGATGACCATCCACGCAGATTCACGTCCAAAGTACCATTACAGGCCAGCCCTGCATTTTCAGTGCAGCAAGGTCTGGGTACAGTCCCCCAAAGACTCAGGTGGGGAGTCAACTGATCCGAAGCTACAGAAGGAGCCAAGATTCTGGACCAAAGAATTGTCTTACTTAAAAAACCTCCACAGGACAGACTAATGCTGGCCATACAAGGAAAAAAAAAAAAAAAAAATCGGCTGAACGAGTTTTTGAAAAACGAACACACAGTCGTGAGAGCAAAACGATTTTGCCATCATGTAATGACCGAAATATCGATAAATCATTCAACTGACATAAATGAATACGTTTTTTTGTTTGTTTGGTCACATAAGCCCAGTGCAAACTGTTCGGGCGAGAAACACATTAACCTTTCAAATAATGTCGGTTCAGCCGACGGTTTTCCAAACCCTTCCTTCGATTTATCGGCTCAAAAATGTCACAACCAAATTTTTGATAAGTGCCCATTAACTGGACGATAAACTTACAAACTGTCCAAATTACAGATTTTTGAACAAGCGATTTGTCGTCTAGTGTATGGCCACCATACGTCTCAATAAGAAGTCGTCCACCACCTAAGGGCACTATAAAGAAAATGAGGCTAGCTGGGATAGAGAAGAGTTAAATAGGGGATGTCCCTAAAGTTTTCACTTTTTCTTGTGTCCAATCACCTGAAAGTACATAACAGCATATAAACCCATGGTTTAACCATTTGCTAACTGGGCACTTAAACCCCCTTCCTGCCCAGGCCAATTTTCAGCTTTCAGCACGTCATACTTTGAATGACAATTGCGCGGTCATGCAACACTGTACCCAAATGAAATTTTTATAATCTTTTCACATAAAATAGAGCTTTCTTCTGGTAGTATTTAATCATTGCTGGGGCTTTTATTTTTTGCTGAACAAAAAAAGACCGAACATTTAGAAAAAAAAAAAAAAAAAAAAAAAAAAAAGTTTTCATAGTATGTTATAAAATTTTGCAAACCGGAAATGTTTCTCCATCACTGATGTGAACGGATAGGCTGCACTGAAAAGTACTGGTAGTTGGTACTGAAGGGCCCTAAAAGGTGGCAGTGGTGGGTGACACTGATGGGCAGCACTGATGAGGCACTGCTTAGCAGTACTGATATGCACTGGTAGGGGGCACTGCTTAGCAGCAGTGGGTGTTGGTGTGTGGAACCGATGTCCCGATTACACAAGCAGGAAATTTTCTCTGTGAGGAAAAAAAAAAAAAAAAAAAAAAGGCCAATTACCAGCTTCTGTTTACATCACGTGATCAGCTGTCATTGGCTGACAGCTAATAACGTGCTAAAGGGCCGGGATTGGCCCCTTACTCCGATCTGAGATCAGCTGAGTCTCGCAGGGGGATGCAGGCAGCACATGCAAGGGAGGACGTACATGGATGCCCTCACGGCAATTTAGGCCCACGCTGTAGCCATCTTTCGGCTATAGCGCAGGCAGGAAGAGGTTAAGACTAATTAGTCTATGTCTTGTTTACCTAAGAAATAAAGATTCCACACAGATATGAAAATATTGCATGCAAGACTGCATGAATGGAGTTTGAAACATGGTAAAAACCATCAATAAGCAGACAACCTACCAGCCTTCCAGGTCATTATGAACTCCGAATTCAAGAGAATCGCACATGTACACATCACTTGTAACCCCTACAAAATAATAAATGGTTAAAAAAATTAAAATTAATGGTAAACATAAAAGAAAATATGTTACTAGTTAAGAAGAATCTAGAAAATGCAAACAATTTTGATAATTCTGTTCACAAGCTCATGCTTCTTTAGGAGAGAATTTTAGTTTTTAACCACATCAGTACCGGGCACGAAAACAGCCTTCCTGTCCAGGCCATTTTTCAGCTTTCAGCGCTATCACACTTTGAACGACAATTACTGTCATGCAACATTGTACCCATATGAAATTTGCGTCCTTTTTTTCACACAAATAGAGCTTTCTTTTGGTGGTATTTAATCACTAGGGTTTTTTTATTTTTTGTGCTATAAATAAAAAAAGATTGAAATTTTTTTGAAAAAATGCCTTTGTCATAAAATTTTGCAAATTTGTAATTTTTCTTTGTAAATTTTGGCCAAAATTTATACTGCTACCTATCTTTGGTAAAAATAACCCAAATAAGTGTATATTATTTGGTCCTTGTGAAAGTTATAGAGTCTACAAGCTATGGTGCCAATCATTGAAAATTGCTCACACTGATATACTGACGGCCTATCTCATTTCTTGAGACCCTAACGTGCCAGGAAAGTACAAATATCCCCCAAATGACCCCTTTTTGGAAAGTAGACATTCCAAGGTATTTAGTAAGAGGCATGGTGAATTTTTTGAAGTTGTAATTTTTTCCCACAATTCTTTGCAAAATTAAGATTTTTTTTTCCCCACAAAATTGTCATTGTAACAGGTTATTTCTCACACCCAGCATATGCATACCACAAATTACACCCCAAACACATTCTGCTACTCCTCCTGAGTATGGAGATAACTCATGTCTGAGACTTTTGCACAGCCTGGCCACATGCAGAGGCTCAACATGCAGGGAGTGCCGTCAGGTATTCTAGGGACATAAACTACACATCCAATGTCATGACGACCTATCACATTTTTGAAGGCCCTGGAGCACCAGGACAATGGAATTGCCCACAAAATGACCCCATTCTGGAAAGCAAACACCCCAACTAATAATCTGAGAGTCATAATGAGTCTTTTGAACGGTTCATTTTTTTCCAGTAGTTTTTGGAAAATGTGGAAAAAAATGAAAACGCATTTTTTTTTTTTTTTTTTACACAAAGTTGACCATTTATAAGATATTTCCAACACATAGCATGTACATAGCAAAAATGACACCCCAAAATACATTCTGCTATTCCTCGTATGGGGATACCACATGTGTGAGACTTTTACATAGCCTGACCACATACAGAGGCCCAACATTGAACTAGCACCTTCAGGCGTTCTACAAGCATAAATTACACACCTCATTTCTCAACTACCTATTGCACGTTTGAAGGTCCTGGAGCACCAGGACAATGGAATTGCCCACAAAATGACCTCATTTTGGAAAGAAAACACCCCAACGTATAATCTATGAGGCATAATGAGTCTTTTGAACATGTCATGTTTTTCCAGTAGTTTTTGGAAAATGTGGGGAAAAAATGAAAACGCTTTTTTACACAAAGTTATCCATTTATATGATATTTCCAACACATAGCATGTACACAGCAAAAATTACACCCCAAAATACATTCTACTACTCCCCACGAGTAAGGCGATATCACATGTGTAAGACTTTTACACAGTCTGGCCACATACAGAGGCCTAACATTGAACTAGCACCTTCAGGCATTCTACGAGTACAAATACAAATTACACATCTCATTTCTCAACCACCTACCTATTACACTTTTGCAGGTCCGGGAGCACCAGGACAATGGAATTGCCCACAAAATTACCCCATTTTGGAAAGAAAACACCCCAACGTATAATCTATGAGGCATAATGAGTCTTTTGAACATGTCATTTTTTTCCAGAAGTTTTTGGAAAATGTGGAAAAAAATGAAAACGCATTTATTTTTACACAAAGTTGTCCATTTATAAGATATTTCCAACACATAGCATGTACATAGAAAAAAATGGGGGGGGGGGGGGGGGGGGGGGGGGGGGGGGGGGGGGGGGGGGGGGGGGGGGGGGGGGGGGGGGGGGGGGGGGGGGGGGGGGGGGGGG
>BLSH010151895.1:53650-65419 GCA_018402905.1 Glandirana rugosa | reverse complement strand
ACATCCAAAGAATGTACGCAAAGTATACTTGCGCGCCTTAAGCATGGTAGGGATCACGGAGTTAGAGACACCCCTATCCCTCAACACCTGGGACTCAATAGCCAAGCCGTCAAAGCCAGCAAGGGTAAAGCAGGGTGCAGGATGGGTCCCTGCGACAGCAGATCTTCGCGCAGCAGCAGACGCCAGGGAACATCTGTCACCATCCGCACCACATCGGCGTACCAAGGGCGCCGAGGTCAATCCGGAGCTACCAGGATTGTCGGGATCCCCTCCGCTTCTATCCTGCGCAGTAGTCGCGGTAGAAGCTTGATGGGAGGGAAGGCGCGCAGGAGCCGATACAGACCCCAAGGCGCTACCAACGCGTCCATGGCGGCCGCCAACGGGTCCCTTGTTCTGCACACAAAGGTCTGCACCTTGTGATTGAAACTGGACGCCATGAGGTCCACGTCTGGCGTGCCCCACTTGTGGCAAATCTGGCGGAACACCTCTGGATGTAGGGACCATTCCCCCTGATCCAGCGTCTGGCAACTGAGAAAATCGGCCCGCCAATTTTCTACGCCCGGAATGTAAATGGCAGAGATTGCCGGCACATGAAGTTCTGCCCACCTCAGAATGCACATTTATCGGAAGGCGGGATTCCTGAGCCAACCAACGGCCCTGAGCAGACAGCTGCCCCAGGACCCCCCCCCCCCAGCCCGATAGTCACGACTGATGCCAGCCTATCGACCAATTCAGGGGGAGGAAAGAATTCCCCAACGTTAGAGCCGGGGCCCGAAGCCACCAGGTCAACGATCCTCTGGTCTGATGATCCAAACTGATCAGCTGGTCCAGGGACAGCGGAGACTTGTCCCACCGTGACAGAATGGCTCGCTGTAGGAGCCAAGTGTGACTCTGGGCGTAAGGAATCGCCGCGAAGGCTGAGACCATGAGCCCCAACACCCGCATACAGAACCGTAAGGAGGACCACTGGCATGACAACAGGGTGTGCACCGCTGCTTGCAGGGTTAGTAACTTGGCCGAAGGCAAGAACACCTTCGCCTGCTCCATGTCCAGAATCAGACCCAGATATTCCAGTCGACATGACGGGGGCTACGTCGACTTCTGCAGGTTGATCAGCCAGCCGAAGTCTTTCAATAGAAGCCGCGGAACCTTTCCAGCGGAGGTACCAGCACAATCACCCCTTGTTCGGAGAGCATCTGAACAGCCCCTAGGAGAGCCTCTCGACGCCCCTGAGGGAGTCTCAAACTCGATGGGAAGAACCTGTCTGGGGGTAGAGTGCTGAACTCTATCCTGTACCCGGAGGACACCACTTCCTGCACCCACCGGTCAGAAATGCGGGCAGTCCACCTGTCTGTGAACCCCAGAAGTCGGCCCCCCCACCCAAGAATCCGGTGGGGGCAACCCATCAAGCAGACGAGGACTTATCCTCAGTCTTTTCGCTCTTGCGCTGCCAGGGCCGTTTACCGGACCCCGAAGCAGGCTTGCCGGGCCTCTTCTGACCCGAAGAAGCAGAACCCTGCTTACGGCGGAACTCCCGCCGCCTGGGCTCTGGGGAAAAAGTACTCTCCCCCCCCCCCCCGTTAAATCTTTAATAATCTCATCAAACTGTGCCCCAAAGAGCCAACCGCCCTGAAAGGGAAGATCGCTGAGGCCCTTTTTAGATGCATGGTCACCCGACCAACAGCGTAACCACAGCACCCGTCTGATGACTGCAAAAACAGACATCTTAGACAGCATTGGAAGCAGGTCCAAAGCTGCGTCACACAGATACTGGAGACCCTGTATCAGATGGTCCCCCCGCTGTGACGCCTCAAGCGAGCACCGGCAGCTCAACTCATTGTGCAACTCAGTCGCACACTCGGTAAGGGATTGCGCCACCATGGCTGACACCAGAGCTGGTCTCATGGCTGACCCCGCCACAAAGAACAGTGCCTTGGATACCGCCTCCGTCCGCCTATTGGCCGGATCCTTAAAAGGAGGGAGACCCCTCCAAGGGGATGGTCGTGGCCTTATTCAGGCGAGCCACCGGAGGGTCCACTACGGGGGATGCCCACTTCTTCACAAAACTATCCTCAAAAGGGATAAGCGCACAGTGAAGCGTTTGGGCAAGGAAAAGGAATTCTGCGGACGCTGCCATTCCTTATAGACCAGCTGGTCAAAGAATTGATCATAGGGATAAGTCCTAGGGGACTGAGGTGGCTTAAAAGACCCACAAACATAGGCAGTCTCCTGCGACTGCCTGGCTTGGTCCAGTCGCAAGGACGCACGGATATTGGCGATCAGGGAGGCCACCAGCGCCCTCTCGCGTCTAACAAGGCCCCCTGGTCCTCCTCGTCATCCGAGGGCTCCAGTTCACCATCTGAGAGCTCCACGGGGGTCCCCGTGACCACTGAGGCCCCTTCCGGTTCAGAATGCTCCCCTGAGGAAGGAGGGGGGGTGGACGCTTTTTAGGCACCCCCTTAGCACGGCGCCTCCCGGGGAAAAAATTCCCCCAAAACGGACCTTAGCTGATCCAGGGGAACCAAATGGCCCAGTGCAGGTTGCGCTTTCAATGACTCCTCCTGGGAAGAACCCGCAGGTTCAGCCGCCATTGCAACCTGAACACTGACAGGCCAAAAGGCCCTGACCCCCCCCCCCACAATGCAGCCCCACCACTGCCCCACAGAGCAACCGGGAGACACCCAGGAAAACTGCACCCACCGCTACCAGCACCCCAGGGAGAGCCCAGCTAGACTTGCTGTGTATGATTGCTCTTCAAGCGCTGCGTCCCAGTAGGAATGCTTTGACCGACAGTCAGGAGCCTGCGCTGCCCTGTGCCTTCCACGCTGTCCCAGATGGAAAGAGGAAGAAGCGGCGTTAGCCGCACGTTTTCATCCACAGGCACATCAAACATGGCCGCCGAGCGCCCACAAAAGGCCAAAGCCTGTTACACAGACCGCGACTACGGCAAAGTGGCCGCCGGTCCACCACTAGAGGCCAAAATAGCCCACAAAATGGCCGCGGCTACGGCAAAATGGCGGCGATCCGCCGCAAAATGGCCTCCACCGGCCGGCCTAGTCCGCCAAAATGTCCAGCCCCCCCCTCCGCACCCCTAGGGGGGGGGGGGGGAGAGAGGGGGTCACTCACCAATCCGACGGGCGTAGCGGGTAGCCAACCAGTTGCAGACCTTCCTCCCATCTGGTGGGGATGGATGCTGCAGGCCAAGTGCCCCTGGACACAAACACAGCCCAGTCACTGGACGCAAGTGGGGGTCACCCACTGGCCTCCCGCACGGAAGGGGTACGATGCGGCAGACCCCAAGGCTAAGGGTAGCTCACATCGGTCGGCCGTGCTGGGGACATTTCAGGATTCGAGATATCCTCTATGCCCCAGCCAGCTACTTGATAGTAGTCTTCATCAGATAGCTTGAAAAGCCCAAAGAAGAAAAAAATCTGGGGAACCACAGGTCCCAGCAGGGAACCAGGTCTAACTCCTTGCACTAGGCATAATAAAACTGATATGCTATGCAGAGCAGGGGGGTTATATGCTGGAGTGAGGATGGCCCCCTGGGAGGGGTCAGCTTGCTTTGTTTCTATTTGCCTAGTCTACTCCTAGTAGGATGTGCATAAACCTCACTCGTCAATGAAGGGCTGCGTCTGTCAGTTAAAGTAAGAGAAAATTGGTCTGTATGCTTCCACGCTTTCAAAAATGTTCCTCTGAACCTTATTTTTCTTTCATATTTCTTTCCCAGCCCATTCCGCCATTCAAAACAGCTTGGCGTGTGCCACACCATGCACATGGTGCCATCACAGTCCCATGCAGGAAACAACCACGTGGTTCTACACTTTGTAAAATCTGCACCATGTTGCATTGTAATCCATCTTACAGTGTCTAACAAACATAATATACTTCCAAAGCCTGCCCTCTCCCTCTCAGGAGAAGCTGCCACCTATGAAGACAGGAGGGGGATCATGTTATGTGAAAGATAGGAGGGATGGGGGTGGGGCTGGGCAGGTCTAGGCATGCCTGTATAAACCACCGACAACCTTTTCAGGAAGTGAGACATCTTAGCAAATTCAGATAAAAGGGGGATAGCGTTGTTGGTGAAGAACAGGAAGAAGCTGATTGTCTGGCTTAGATAAGCTAATTAGCTAGCCAGAAAATGAATAATATCAAAGAGATAAAGATATTTAACAAACGATTAATAGGAAAAATTTCATTTTTGACTGGAGTTCACCTTTAAAAAAGGAACATGTAATAACTTCACATTTTATTACGGCGCTACTTGCGGCATCTTTGCAGCAATTTCGCAAAAAGTGCATTTTTAATAGGGATGACTCCCAAAATGGTTACATAAAATACAGTTCAAATTTGAACTGCAAGGAATGGGGCATGGGACATGTGAATAGGCCTTTAACTGTACAAACCAATAAAGTCGGGAAAGATGAAGTGTAGGCACCTTGTGGTTTGTATAAAGATCAATTCCTTTGTACCAGAGGATGACCCTGTAATTAAACGGATATGGATCAAAGCCTCTAGTAGTTGTTGAATATCTGGCAGCAACAGGGCAAAGGGGCAAGGCTTATTTGATGCGCAAGAATACTTGTAAAATCATACGTTCAGCTCCCCTATAGCCCCACCTTATCCGTAACGGAGCCTGATCTCAATCCAGCATTGTGCCCGAGAGCAGCAATGCCGCTCTCCTCACAGGACTCCTGTTGCTGTCTATCAAATCCTGTGACAAGGGAGCAGGGGTTGGAAGCGAGCCACACTGTCTTTAGACACACACAGCCCAGCTCAGGATCGAGCTCACACATGTGCCACCATAGACGGGGCTTCCTATGGTGGCAACCAGAAAAGGAGGAGCAAACGAGCTATACATTATATAATATATTTTTTTTTATCTCTACATACATAATTGTCAAAAGTATCGGGACGCCTTTACACGCACATGGACTTTAATGGTATCCCAGTCTTAGTCCATAGGATTCAATATTTAGTTGGCCCACCCTTTGCATCTATAAACGGCTTCAACTGTTCTGGGAAGGCTGTTGTCCAAAAGGTTTAGGACTGTGTCCATGGGAATGTTTAACCATGCTTTCAGAAGCGCATTTGTGAGGTCAGGCACTGATGTTGGATGAGAAGGCCTAGGTTGCAGTCTCCACTCTAATTCATCCCAAAAGTGTTCTATCGGGTTGAGGTCAGGGCTCTGTGTAGGCCAGTCAAGCTCCTCCACCCCAAACGCGCTCATCCATGTCTTTATGGACCTTGCTTTGTGCACCGGTGCGCAGTCATGTTGGAACAGGAACGGGCCATCCCCAAACGGTTCCCTCAAGGTTAGAAGCATGAAATTGTCTAAAATGTCTTGGTATGCTGGCATCTTAAGAGTTCGCTTCACTGGAACTAAGGGACCAAGCCCGACCCCTGAAAAAATACCATAATCGCCCCCCAACCAAATGATTTGGACCAGTACAACAAGCAAGGTCCATAAAAGATATGGATGAGAAAGTTTGGGGGCCTCAACCCAATAGAACACCTTTGGGACGAATTAGAGCGGGGGACTGCGAGCCAGGCCTTCTCGTCCAACATGAGTGCCTGACCTCAAAATTGCGCTTCTGGAAGAATGGTCAAACATTCCCATAGACACACTCCTAAAACCTTGTGGACTTCCTTCTCAGAAGATTTGAAGCGGTTATAGCTGCAAATGGTGGGCCAGCTTCAATATTGAACACTACAGACTAAGACTGGGATGCCATTAAAAGTGTGTGTGTGTGTGTGTGTGTGTGTGTGTGTGTGTGTGTGTGTGTGTGTGTGTGTATATATATATATACACACACACACACACACACACACACACACACACACCCCTAGATCTATCTACATACACTCACCAGCCACTTTATTAGGTACACCTGTTCAACTGCTGGGTAACACAAATTGCTAAATCAGCCAAAACACACGGCAGCAACTCAAAGTATTTAGGCATCTAGATATAATGAAGATGACCTGCTTAAGTTCTAACCGAACTTTTGAATGGGGAAGAATGGGGGATTTAACCACCCCAGGTCCGTGCTATTGCCGGGAGGCAGTCAATAGAGGTCATCCCCTTTGCTGGCGCGCATCAGGAAAGATTTGTGATGGCCGTGTCCCCTAGACACAGCCAACGGATCTCGGTAAATGGCCAATCACATCGGCCATTTACCACGTGATCGCCATGTCCAATGAGAGATGATCTCAAATGTAAACATATGATCATCTCTCATTGACGGCTCTTTCTCCTCATACAGACTGCGTGTGAGGAGGGAAAGCTGCTGTGATTATCTTCAGTGAGTCTATTTAACACCAGTGCCCAAACAGTACCAGTCAGTGTCACGGTGCCCATCAGGGTCATTGCCCATCAGTGCCAGTCATAAGTGCCACAGTGTCATTAGTGCCCATCTGTGCCAGTCATCAGTGCAGCTACATCTGTAACATCAGTTATCAGTGCCAGTCATCTATGCCGCCTCATCAGTACACATCTGTGCCAGCACATCTGTGCCATCAGTGCACATCTGTGCTAGTCATCAGTGCAGGCTCATCACCACAAACAAAGTCTAAAAAATCCTTTTCCACCGAGGAGGCTCTTAGCGCGGCCGACGAGAGCAACGGAGAGCTCTCTACTTCTGATTCCTCTTCAGATTCTGAGTCTGATGTGAATTATGAGCCAGTCCAAAGCAGTGGAACACTGACTGACTCAGAGAAGGAGGATAGTCTGCCTGCCAGATGAAGAAGTTTTGGTGAGAAGGCAGCAGCATCCACCAGCACCGCAGTGCCATCCACCAGCTCCGCAGTACCTTGGCAAGAAAGGCCAAGTACCAGTGGGGTGTCACCTCAGCCCAAAAGGGTTAGGACCCATGCCAGCCTTCCCTATTCCCCTCAGAACCAGGTGGACACGGATAATTTTTTTTTTGCCAATGGATTTTTTCAAGTAAATTTTTTACAGAGGACATGCTAGCCTTAATTGTGGCCCAGGGCAACCTGTATGCACGACAATTTATTGCAAGTAATCCAACATCGTATTACGCTCATCCCTCTGGGTAGAGAGACCTTACAGTGGAGGAGTTTAAGACTTTTGGCCCTCACATTTTGCATGGGACGCACCAAAAAAAAAAAAAAAAAAAGAATTATGTTCCTATTGGTCAACCCACTCCATCCACCACATGCCGATCTTCTCCATGATTATGCCCCGAACCAGATACCTGATAATGAGGTTCCTACACTTCGACAACACACAGTGCCCTCCCCGAAATGACCCAAATTATGAAAAGCCTTTTAAAATTGGGCCCACTGCTAAATTATTTTTTCGCAGGCTGGGAATAGAGAAATTTATCCTGAGCAAAAGGAACCGCTATGGGGTCAAGGTGTACAAATTATGTGACAGAGCCACAGGGTACACATATAGTGTACGAAGGGAAGGATACCCAGCTGCATACCTAATTACTCTGGCTACTTAGGATCGAGGGGGAAAGGGTTTGGGACCTCATTTACCCACTCCTGGAGAAAGGCTACCACTTGTATGTAGACAACTTCTATACAAGTCTGCCTCTGTTCTGAAACCTTCACCGGAGGAAGAGAAAAAAAAAAAAAAAAAAAAAAAAAATCGCCAGCATGTGGCACTTTCAGAGAACAAGAAGGGTTTTCCTCAAAGGCTTATCAATATGTCGTTAGGAAGAGGGGAGATGGTGAGCCTGCGAAACGAGGAAAATCTGGCAGTGAAGTGGAGGGATGTCTACATGCTGTCTTCGATCCACAGTAATACCTTCGTGGAAATCCCCAGAAGGAGTGGCCCAATCCAAAAGCCCGTCTGTGTCAAGGAGTACAAATATGTTCATGAGGGGAGTTGACTACAACGACCAAATGCTCGAACCATACCTTGCCACAAGACAGACATATCTGATACAAAAAAGTAGCAATTTATTTTTTTCAATTGGCTATATATAAATCCTATGTATGTTACCGCAACTCCACGGAAAGCCCCCAACCCTTCCTTAGCTACCAGGAGGAAATGATCACTGCCCTACTATTCCCGAATGGCCCGCCAGAAAACATTAGATCGGATGTTCTTAGTCGCCTCGCCGAACACCATTTCATCGATAAAATCCCTCCCGGACCAACATGCCAACGACATCAGAAAAAAAATGTATGTTGTGTACCAGTGGAGGAGTTATAAGACACCGCTTATTATTGCCCCAGTGCCCTTCCCAACCAGGCCTCTGCATAAGAGACAGTTTCCACCATTACCATACTTGAGTAAGTGATTAGTAGTATGGTAAACACAATCGTCAGTTCCTGCCATGTACATTCACAACCCTTATGCCATTGCTTGCTCTTGAACTGACCCTGGCTTGTTATTCGACCATGCGTCTGCCTACCGATTCTGTACATACCTCTGCCTGATCTGGAACCGAACCTGGACTGCTTGCCAATTTTTTTTGCCCACCTCTTGGACTGATCTTGTACCCTGCTACTGGAGTAGCGGGATTCACAACACAGGGGTCTCACATATGTGAGGGGCTCCAGAATTGTTTTTCTGGATGAAAAACTATTTTTTTGTTTTCTCTCTCTCCCAGATTAGGGTCTGGAGACTCGGAGGCTTCAAAGAGGTTTGGGTGGGAGAAGCCTCCCCATTCTGTCCTGACCGAGGTCCTACTTCTGCCTGCAGGACCTACTGCCATCATGCCCCTGCCTGCCGCATGAACTGACCACACCTCTGCCTGCTTCCTGTACTATGGACCATGTTTCTGCCTACTACCAGGACCAATATGTTGGTACGGTTGACAATATCTCTGCCTGCACCGACTCTGGACTGTATATGGACAGTATCCCTGCCTGCATTAACTATGGACAGTATTCCTGCCTGTTGACTGGACAATTGCGTTCGCTGTCGCTAACCAAGTCCCTGCCTGCTGCATGGACCAATGCTATCCTCCTGTGGACTACTGCGCTACTAAAGCCACAGGTAATTTTTTGTTTACCCTTTGCTCAGCGGAATATATTTTGCTATGTGCATGCTAAGTGTTCCTTGCATGTTGGGACTCTGTATGTAGCCAGGCTGTGCAAAAGTCTCACATGTGGTATCACCATACTTAGGAGTAGCAGAATGTATTTTGGGGTGTCATTTATGCTATGTACACACTATGTGTAGGAAATATCTTAGAAATGGACAATTTTGTGTATACATACATACATACATACATACATACATACAAATTTTTTTTTTTTTTTTTGCACATTTTCCAAAAACTTCTGGAATAAAAAAAAAAAAATGACATGATCATGTTCATTATGACGTCCTTGGGTTTGAGTGGTGATATCTGAATGGCACCAGATACCGTGTTTTTCAGCAGGCAATTCTGAAACAGATAAAAGTGGTCTTATCAGCGAGATCACCTTTATCAGCGGCAGGAGAGGTGCGCCTCCCGCCGCTTTCCGGACCCGCCGGCAGCGGGGGATGCGTCCCCCCCAGTGTCCGTGAGCCGAGTGAGCGGCTGAAGCCACTCACTGGGCTCCATAACACGGCGGTGCGGAAATGACGTCAGAAGTCACGTCCGCCCAACGGTCTTAAAGGGCCCTTTTTTTTTTTGGGCTGTCATTTTTTCAGATTTTTTTTTTTTTGCATTTAAGTGTAAATATGAGATGTGAGGTCTTTTGACCCCGGATCTCATATTTAAGAGGACCTGTCATGCTTTTTTCTATTAAAAGGAATGTTTAAATTTCTTGTAATAGGGATAAAAGTGATCAAATTCATTTTTTTTAAAAAGAACAGTGTAAAAATAAAAAGTAAAAAAGCAAAATAAATAAAAAAAAAAAAAAATTAAAAAATGCTCCTTCCCGCCGAGCTCACGCGCAGAAGCGAACACATACGCAAGTCCCGTACATATATGAAAACGGTGTTCAAACCACACATGTGAGGTATCGCCGCAATCGTTAGAGCGAGAGCAATAATTCTAGCAGTAGACCTCCTCTAACACAAAACTGCTAACCTGTAGAAATTTTTAAACGTCGCCAATGGAGATTTTTAAGTTGCAAAGTTTGTCGCCATTCCGCGAGCAGACGCAATTTTGAAGCATTACATGTTGGGTATCATTTTACTCGGCGTAACATTATCTTTCACAATATGGAAAAAAAATGGCCTAACTTTACGGTTTTCTTATTTTTTAACAAAAAAAAAAAAAAAAGCACGCTTGGAAGACCGCTGCGCAAATACGGTGCGACAGTTTTGCAATGACTGCCATTTTATTCTCTAAGGTGTTACAAAAAAAAAAAAAAAAAAAATATATAAAGTTTTGGGGTTCTAAGTAATTTTATAGCAAGAAAACCTGTTTTTAACTCGTAAGCACCAAACCCAAAAAACAGGCTTGTTCTTGAAGTGGTTAATTATACGTTAGGGTGTTTGCTTTCCAAAATGGGGTACTTTTGTAGGCGTTTCCATTGTCCTGGTACTCCAGGGCCTTCAAAAGTGTAATAGGTAGTCAACAATTTTGATGTGCAATTTATGCTCCTAGAACACTTGATAGTGCTCCCTGCATGTTAGGTCTCTCTCTATGGCCAGGCTGTGAAAATGTCCCACACGTGTGGTATCGCCATACTCAGGAGAAGTAGAATGTGCTTTGAGGTGTCATTTGTGGTATGCATATGCCATGTGAGAGAAAAAAACCTGTTACAATGACAATTTTGTGAAAAATAAATAAATAATCTTCATTTTGCATAGAATTGTGGGGAAAAATGTCAAAAAAAAAAAAAAAAAACACTCACCATGCCTCTTACTAAATACCTTAGAATGTCTACTTACCAAAAAAAGGGTAATTTGTACTTTCCTGGCTTGTTCATGTCTCAAGAAATGAGTACATCAGGTGTGATCATTTTTTTAATGATTAGCACCATAGCTTGTAGACCAACTTTCACACACACCACTAATTTGGGTTATTTTAACCAAATATATGTTCGAGTCCTTTCACACGAGCGGATCGTTCGGGTCCGCCTGCCAGTTTTTCAGGCGGACCCAAACGGACGCTCCATTGTCCTTTATGGAGCGACGGATGTCAGCAGTGACCTGTCCGCTGACATCCAATCCGCTCTGATCCGCCAAAAACAGACAGATGGAAACCCTATTTTCCATCCATCTGGCGGATCGGATGAACACGGACAGACATTCCGTGTTCATCCGTTCCTCCATAGAGGAGAATGGACCTGTGACAGGTCAGTCTCTGCACGGAGTGCAGAAACTGTCCTGTCATCCGCCGGCTCAGCGGGGATAAAACGGATGGACCCCCGCTGAGCAGTGGAGCCCCTAAAAAATGGGCTCCGCTCATGTGAAAAGGGGCTTAACAGTATAAATTGTGGCCAAAATTTATTAAAATAAAATTACTATATTTGCAAAATTTTATAACAAAAACGAAGAAAGGTTTTTTTTTTCTAAATTTTCTGTCTTTCTGTTTATCATTTAGAGCGCAATAAATAAAGACACAGTAGTGATTAAATACCACCAAAAGAAAGCTCTATTTGTATGAATAAAAAAGGACAAAGAAAGGGATGGCACTGGCAGGCATCATACATGGGCACAGTGCCATCCCTACAGTGCATAATATTGCCCTTACCTGGTGGTCTAGTGGGGGCTCCCTGGTGGTCCTGGGCGGCCTCTGTGCGCCCTCCCTGGTGGTCCTGGGTGGCCTCATTGTGATGCCTGGGAGGGGGGCTCCCTGGTGGTCCAGTGGGGGTGATCCTGAGGGTGGCTGCGCTGATAAACGTTCA
>BLSH010151895.1:0-46577 GCA_018402905.1 Glandirana rugosa | reverse complement strand
GCCGCCCCCCCCCCAATTTGATGTTACGTAAACATTATACGTCGTACCTTCCCCATTTACATAACGGTAACCAATGACTACGTAATCATTGGTCATCGTCAATTAATTGGGAAAACACGACGTAATCACCGTCACAATTAATTAGGGAAATACTACTTCGTACTTCCCCAATTATTTGTGACTGTGACCACAGTGATTATTTTTATTATCTCGACGCGAATTTTGTTTTCAGGAGGCTATAATAATTATAGAGTCTACAAGTTGTAACTAGTTTTTCTGTGGGGCACGAGTCGTGTGGTTTGCACTTAGGTGGTGGTATATCGCCCCCCCGAATGGTCTGTTTCGACCCTCGGGTCGAATATTAACATCAGTCCAGAATTAGAAAGGAGGTGCTTCCATGCTGCATATTACAAATGCATTGTAGTTTAACCCCCCCCCCGCCTTCAAAAAAAAAGTTCAGCACCGCAGAGCACAGATAACATTACGGACTGTAATGTTATCAGCCTCTGCTCCCTCACTTGTCCATCACAGTGGACGCTCCGAGCAGAAGCAGCACTCCACCATCCCCCGCTCCTGACCTCAGTGACATCCTGGCAAGAAGCTCTTGTCGGGGAAGAGTATGAGGCACACTCACCGCTTCACTGCGGGCAGCTCTGCAATTGTAATACTGTGTAGCCGCCTCTACATTAAACCTTTTGGCCGTTGGCACCCTGTCCCACACACAGCCGGCGTACCCCCTGCCCGTGGTGCACGTACCCCTAGGGCAGTGGTTCTCAACTCCGGTCCTCAGGCCCCCCCAACAGGCCAGGTTTGCAGGATAACTGAAATACATCACAGGTGATATCATTTGCTGCTCAGTGATTGCAGTATTCTAGTCTGCATCTCCCCAAGGTAATACTTAAAATCTGGCCTGTTGGGGGGGCCCGAGGACCGGAGTTGAGAACCACTGCCCTAGGGGTACGCGTACCACGGGTTGAGAAAATCTGCAGTAAAGCATTGTACCATCAGCCCAAGTAGGAAGTTAGGCTCACATTAGATTTTTGGCAAGTCAGCTTGTGTTTTCTGGATGTGCAGCATTTGTAAAGGGATAAAACCTAGGTAAATATGCGAATATTGCAAAGACGTACTGAATGTGTTATTTTAGATCTGCCCTGGTACCCAAATAATGAGCCATTGATAGCTACCTTTTGGTCTGTAAAAGCTCAACCATGGGCACCGAAAAAAAAAAAAAAAACTCACTAGTATTACAACATTTCTGCTAGCTTTATTCTACAGCTGTCAAGTGTGTGTGTGTGTGTGTACAGCTCCTGTTCTACTTCTGTGTTCACTCAGATGTAAGTTCTGCAGGTATAAGACAGTTTTGGAGGTGACCAAGGTGGTAAAAGGATATACAGCTGGGGGCTTACACACAAGTGGGCAGAAAAGTACACCAGGAGCTGTACTTCTCCCACATGTAGAAGTATAGATTTCACAGCTGTAGAATATAAACACCACAACAGTGGGTTTCTTTTATGCCAATGGGACATATTGGGGATCGACCAATATCGTTTTTCAGGGCCGATTTGTCAGCTGCCTTTAAGGCCGATATCCAGTGCCTATAGGTACTCTTTATGAAGGGATCTGGGGTCTATACGACCCCAAACCCCTTCATTGCATAGTTACATAGTTAGTCAGGTTGAAAAAAAGACACAAGTCCATCCAGTTCAACCAAAAAAAAAAAAAAAAAAAAATTATACATACATACATACATACATACATACATACATACATACATACATATATATATATACACATATATACACATACAACCAAATAATCCCATATACAATACTTCACCCACAGTTGCACTAAAAAGTATTCAAAAACACCAAGATCGACATTCTTGAATACTTTCTATTTTTCAAAACTGGAGCCTTTAGGATGCCAGTAATCTGAAAGTGATGTCATGACATCGCTTCCAGGTTGCTAGATCCAAACTAAGTAATCGGCTTTGTTTGGGTCTTTGGCCAGGCGGCGGACGTGCCGGCTGGTCACTCGGGTGTCCCGGTGGGACGGGAGACCTGGGCGGAGAGGTGGAAGGGGGAACGTCTCCTCCCGCTGCCGCATCGGTTGTTATTACAAGAAAGCCAATCCTCCTCTCTAAAGAATGGTACAGGGCTGATGCCTGCAGCTGCAAGCATCACCCCGGTACAAGCCCTTGAAGCAATATTGGTAAGATTGGCAAGTTTGTTACCAATACCTCAAAAGAAAGTGAATATCGGTCGACCCCTAGGACATACACCTGCTGTAATATGCGCATTTGGTTAATTAAAACCCACCCACCCTACCGCCATATGCGTTATGTGGCTGGCAAGAGCTTAAAATGTTACTAAATCTAAAAACCTTTTTTAACCTTAATGCATTGTTTGCATTAAAGCGGAGTTCCACCCAAAAATGTCGGGACTGCATTTCTCCCCATAGCAAGCGGCTGGCTATGGTGTATGTAAGAAGAAGAGGAGCCGCCAAAATTGCTGCCAGGACCCCAGAGGAGGATCGGGGCAACTCTGTGCAATGCCACTCCACAGTGAAGGTAAGTAGAACATGTTTGTTATTTTAATTACAAAAAATTATGGACTTTAGTAACACTTTAAAAAAGGTAAAAAGTCCCCAGTACCTGCCTGTGTCCCCTGCTCTGTTCCCAAAGACTTACCTGTGGTCCATGTTCACTGCCAATGCCTCATGAACCATCTGCTCCCTTTCCCTGATCTTCTGAGAATTCCAAAGGCAGACAAAGGCGAGGGCCTCATTTACACAAGGCACACTACAGCGTATGGCCATGCAAGGTTGCGCTTACCCACATTCCTATGCAGGTCAGCTGGGATACATTGGCTGCATGAACACAACCATTACTCCCAATTTGACGTGTGTCTGCATTTGGAGCCATACACTCGCATGTCAAATTGGGACAGCATCTGTGTGCATACAGCCACTGCCTCTCCCAATTAATATCAAAGGCATGCTGGTCTGCCTGCTTCATCATTAACCAAAGCCAGCCTATCAGAGCTCACTTTGTACATACCAAGCTTCATCAGACGGGTTACTATTGGTCACTTCAACCAGTACACCACACTTCATACTAAATATCTGAAATATTAAAGATTTCTGACAAAAACTCACGTAGAAAGGCTATGACCGTCAAGTTGTCATTGTGGCCGCACACAGACACTCCTTCCCCCAGGACTCTGTGACAGGATTTACACAGGTAAAGTGAAAGCATGTCATTCCCAATCGTACACTCCGCCATCCCAAAGAAAGTTTCCAGCCCCAGTGACCCTTCGCCGTATCAAACGTTGGCGCTGAGTTAAACAGCACGCTCACAAGGCAATTGGTCAATGGAAACAGTAGCACGTGCTAACAGTAACCAATAGAAAAACCTCCTGGAGTTATCAGGCAGACGCACGCGCAGTTGAATGTCTGTCACGGAAGTACTGAGTACTCGGTATGTGTGATTGGGTGCTGCAATGATTGCTGTCTCTAAGCACTTTTACACTGGTGCGGGAAAGCGTCGCTAGTTTTAGCGGCGCTTGCTATTATAAGGCTACCTTCACACTGAGGCGCCTTACAGGCGCTATTTAGCAAAAAATAACCCCTGTAAAGCGCCTCAAGCCCCCCAATGTGAAAGGCATGAGTGCCTTTACACTGGGGCGGTGCAGTGCACTTGCAGGACGTCACAAAAAGTGATATACCACTCCTCCACTGCCCTTGCCCATTGAAAACAATGGGCAGCGCTAACGAAGCGGCTGCACACCGCCTCAACAATGGGGTGCGCTGGCACTTTTAATCCCTTGTGGGGGGTTAAAAGCGCTGCGCTCCCACCTGCATAGCGCTGCTATAACATCGGTAAATCCCCGCTGAAACTAGTGGGGATTTACCGCCAGCCCGCCTAGGGTTGCCACCTCATCCCTTTAACCGCTTGCCGACCGCTGGTCGGCAATTGACGGCGACAAAGTGGCTCTGTAACGCAAATCGCCGGCATACGACGGCGGGCGCGATACAGAGCCACTGTGAGCGCGCGCGCCGCCGGAGGAGCGCGCACGCGCTCACTGTGTCCGGGGGGGCCAGGGAGCGGGTGCAGCGGCTTCGATTGCCGCTGGCCACCCGCGATGCCCCCCCCGAAGCGAATGAGCGGAGGTCCGTGTATGTAAATACGGACCTCCGCTCTGTGTGAGGGGGAAGGGCTGTGATCACAGCCTTCCTGTAAGTGAAGGCTGTAACCACTTCCCTTCTACAGCTAGGCAAGCCCCCATACAGTAAGAACACGCCCAGGGAACACACTTAACCCTTAGCGCGCCCCCTGCAGGTTAACCCCTTCACTGCCAATGGCATTTACACAGTAATCAGTGCATTTTTATAGCACTGATCGCTGTATAAATGCCAATGGTCCCAAAAAAGTGTCAAAACGTTCCGACATGTCCGCTGAAATATCGCAGTACCGCTAAAAATCGCAGATCGCCGCCATTACCAGTAAAAAATAAAAAAAATTGAAAAACCCCAAAAATTTATTCTCATCATCCGTAAACGCGACCACTTTTGCGCAAACCAATCAATAAACGCCGATTGCGATTTTTTTTTATCACAAATATGAGGAAGAATATAAATCGGCCAAAAACGGTGAAAAATAATGTTTTTTTATATTTTTTTTTTGGATTTGTATTTTAGCAAAAAGTATGAAATTTGGGTTTATTTGCAAAATTGTCGCTCTTCTTTTGTTTATAGCGGCGATCAGACATGACGCAGAGGGGATCAAATACCACCAAAAGAAAGCTCTATTTGTGGGAAAAAAAGGACGCAAATTTTGTTTGGGTACAACGTCGCACGACCGCGCAATTGTCAGTTAAAGCGACGCAGCGCCAAATCGCAAAAAGGGCTCCGGTCCTAAAGCTGGAAATCCTTCCGGGGCTGAAGTGGTTAAGCCCGAACACATGTTAATTACACAGGTTCTGTGGCTGTTCAAGGTGGTGAGTAAACTCACTTAGTGCCTTATCTGCATTAAAATAGCCTCAGAACGTGTAATTCATATGTGTGCGGCAGGGGCGTTGCAAGGTCTACAAAAGATCTGGGGCTAGAGCCCATAGCAGCAAAGTAGAGTCATATGCTTGAGTGGGCATATATATATATATATAAAAACATTGTTACATTTCTGTGGATCCCCCTTACATCAGGGTCCCCAGAGAGCCCCCCCATTTACATCAGTGTCCCCAAGGAGCCCCATCCTTACATCTGGGTCCCCAGAGAGTCCCCCATTTACATCAGTGTCCCCAGAGAGCCCCTTACTTACTTATGGGTCCCCAGAGAGCCCCTTCCTTACACATGGGTCCCCAGAGAGCCCCTTCCTTACATTAGGGTCTCCAGAGAGCCCCTTCCTTACATATGGGTCCCCAGAGAGCCCCTTCCTTACATCAGGGTCCACAGAGAGCCCCTTCCTTACATCAGGGTCCACAGAGAGCCTCTTCCTTACATAAGGGTCCACAGAGAGCCCCACCTTACATCAGGGTCCCCAGAGAACACCCCTATAGATCAGGGTCCCCAGAGAACCTCCCCATATATCAGGGTCCCTAGAGTTCCTCCCCATACATCAGGGTACCCAGAGAGCCTCCCCATACATCAGGTGGAGGCGAGGGCCGAGCCGGAGCCCGTGCTACCACGGCTCAGTCTGCCCCTGCCTCCTGCATTTCAGACCGAGACATACCTGCAAATTGCAAAACTGCACCCACCCAGTAAGAGACTCGGGGCTATAGGCCCCAGACTCGGGGCTGTAGCCCCAATAGCCACCCCCTAGCAACGCCCCTGGTGTGCGAGTTTAAAGGGATGAGGTGGCAACCCTAAGCCCACCCCAGTGTGAAAGTAGGCTTAGGCTACTTTCACACCGAAACGTTTTTCAGGCGATGTGGTGCTAAAAATAGTGCCTGTGCAGTGCCTGAAAAGTCCTGCAAGCCGCATCTTTGGGGCGGTGCGGTGTGTACACCGCTCCTACACCAACCCCTCCATTGAAAGCAATGGGCGGCGCTCCTGAAGTGGCTGTACACCGACTCGGAAGCCCCAAGCGGCTGCACTTTTAACCCCTTGTTAACCCCTTCTTGGGGGTTAAAAGCACCCCGCTCCCGCCTGCATAGCGGCGCCGTAGCGCCACTATAATAACGGTAAATGGGCCGCTAATTAGCGGCGATTTACCACTCCCTCCCCGCCCCAGTGTGAAAGTAGCCTTAGACCCCTTTCACACTGAGGTGCTTTACAGGCACTATTTAGCTAAAAAAAGCACCTCAAAAGTCACTCCCCATCCACCCCAATGTGAAAGCCGGAGTGCTTTCACACTGGGGCAGTGCGCTTGCAGGACGTTACAAAAAGTTCTGCAAGCAGCATCTTTGGAGCGGTAATATACCACTCCTCCACCGCCCCTGCCCATTGAAAACAATTGTGTAGCGCTTCCGAAGCGACTGCACACCGCCTCGGAAGCACAGAGCGCAGGCACTTTTAACCCCTTGTGGGGGGTTAAAAGCACACCGCCGCCATAGCGCCGCTGTAACAGCAGTAAATCCCCGCTGTGACTAGCAGGGATTTACCGCTACCGCCCCCAGTGTGAAACCAGTTTAACTTTTTCACACTGGGTCATATTTCAGGCGCTGCAGTGCTAAAAATAGCTCCTGTACAGTGCCTGAAACCCCCCCACACACATTCTCCCCAGTGTGAAAGCTACTTTCACAATGGGGCGGGAGCGGTAAAATGCAGCTAGTTTCAGCGGCGATATTCTGCTATTAGCAGGGGTTAAAGGGGTTAAAAGTGCCAGCTCGCTGCGCTTCCGAGGAGGTGTACAGCCGCTTCGGAAGCGCTTGCCATTGACTTCAATGGCAGGGGCGGTGTATCACCACTCAGCGCACTGCCCCAAAGATGCTGCTTACAGAACTTTGTAACGTCCTGCAAGCGTACCGCCCCAGTGTGAAAGAACTCAGGCTTTCACACTGGGGTGGATGGGGGGTTGTTTTTCAGGCGCTATAAGGGCGCTATTTTTAGCCCGTGCTTTCACACTGGGGTGGTACACTTGCGGGATGTTACAAAAAGTCCTGCAAGCAGCATCTTTGGGACGGTGCGGTGAGCAGTATATACACCGCCCCTGCCATTGAAATCAATGGCAAGCACTTTCAAAGCGGCTGCACACCGCCTCGGAAGTGCTGTGGGGGGGGGGGGGGGTTAAAAGCACCTCTATAACAGCGGAAAATTGCCACTGAAACTAGCGGCGTTTTACCTCTCCCGCGTGAAAGTAGTCTAAAACCCTTGTTAACTACTTCTTGGGGGTTAAAAGCGCCCCGTTCTCAACTGCATATATGCATACATGCTATAATAGCAGTAAATGCACCGCTAATTAGTGGCGCTTTACCGCTACTGCTCAAGTGTGAAAGTGCCCTTATATGTTATATATTCGGCCGGTAGCGGGGAGCTTTTAACCCCCCTTTCACACTGAGATGTTTTAGTGCTAGAAATAGCCTATAAACAACGCCTGAAAACCGCCTCAAATCTCCTGCCCATTCTTGTCAGTGCGACTCTTGACACTGGGGCGATGCGCTTGCAGGACGTTCACGGAACTTTGGGGCGGTATACACCGCTCCTAAACCACCCTGCCCATTGAAATGAATGGGCACTGCTGCTGAAGTGCCAGCAAAGCTAACCGGCGCTTTTAACCCCCTTGGGGGGGTTAAAAGCGCCATGCTCCCGACTCAAAAGTGGCGCTGCATCGCTGGTAAAATGAGCAGCGCTTTATAGAGGCTGCGCTGCATGGGTTTGCAGTGTGAACGTTTCCTAAGAAGGGGTGAAAAGCGCCATCGCACGGCGCTTCTGGATCAGTGTTCAGCCACTTTGGAAGCGCTGCCCATTCATTTCAATGTGCAATGGTGGTGGAAGAGCAGTGTATACATCGCTCCAACACTGCCCCAAAAATGCTGCTTGCAGGGGTTTGTTTCGACCACTTTCACACTGAAGCAGTTTACAGGCGTTCAAATAAAGCACCTGTAAATTGCCTCTTTTGTCTCCCCAGTGTGAAACCCGAGTGCTTTCACACTGGGGCAGTACACTTGTAGGATAAGAAAAAAAGTCCTGCAAGCAGCATCTTTGGTGCAGTGCGCTGAGCGGTGTATACACCGCTCCTCCACCGCCCCTGCCATTGAAATCAATGGTCAGGGCTTCTGAAGCGGCTAAACACAAGGGGTCAAAAGCGCCCCACTGCCGCCCGAATAGCGGCACAAAGCGCCGCTGTAACAGCGGTAAAGCGCTGCTCTACCGACCCAGTGTGAAAGTGACCTTCCTCTTCTGCAAGCACACCACCCCAGTGTGAAATGACACACTGACTTTAATTAAGAGGCGCTTTACAGGCACTATTGTTAGCTAAAAAACGCCTGTAAAGCGCCTCAGTGTGAAAGGAGTCCAATGGAGTGGGTACGAGAGTAGAAAATCATTTGTCATCACCGGTTATCGTTTGCTTATGTCGATTTTTTTCTGCCTTACTTCATGAAATGTGAAGCAGGGCTGTTCCTCTACTTGTAGGTAGCAATAAGGTTGTATTTTACATGCGGTGTGTGATTGTAGTGCTGACTTGGGTTACAGTAGGTACCAGTTCCAAGTTTATTTCAGTTTTTATATTTCAGGCCCATTTTGATGGCTTGTAAAAGCTGCTGCACTGCAGCACAGTGTTTGTTGCAATCTGGTGTTCCGTCAATATAGCCAATTCATCAAGATCTCCAATTACGTCACTTCCAGTTACTGTAAACAGTATGTAACTGTATACACTCCAGTACACGGTATAATGAACGGATATTCTTACTCCACTCTGATAATAACCAACAAAATGGCCGCCTCCACAATGGTGACAACTTTGTCCTCGTTACCCACTGTTGTGTCAAAACAGCAAAGTCTTCATGTAGTGTTTGCAGTTGCCGGAGTTGTGTCAAAATGGCAAGTCATCAAACTCTCCAATTATGTACTGTTTACAGTAACCGGAAGTGATGTAATTGGAGATCTTGATTAATTGGCTATATTGACAGAACATCAGTGTTCTGTCAGATTAGGTAATGGCAGTGATGTTCTGTCAGCTGCGCATGCGTCCACTGCTACCTGGTTTGCTAATCTGACAGAACACCTGCAGTCAGAAGAAGACAGCGGACACCTTACTACACCCAGCTATGTCTTGAATTTACCAGTAATTTTAGCAATAACATGAGCGTATATAAATCAGTATAGTATTTTGACATCTGTGATGTTGTTTGCATGGTTAACCACACGCCTACCATACCAATTCTGACACTTCTCTCCTACATGTAAAAAATCATCATTTTTTTTGCTATAAAATTACTCAGAACCCCCAAACATATACAGTATCTCACAAAAGTGAGTAACCCCTCACATTTTTGTAAATATTTTATTGTATCTTTTCATGTGACAACACTGAAGAAATGACACTTTGTTACAATGTAAAGTAGTGGGTATACAGCTTGTATAACAGTGTAAATTTGCTGTCCCCTCAAAATAACTCAACACACAGTCATTAATGTTTAAACCACTGGCAACAAAAGTGAGTACACCGCTAAGTGAAAACGTCCAAATTGGGCTCAAAATGTCAATATTTTGTGTCACCACCATTATTTTCCAGCACTGCCTTAACCCTCTTGGGCATGGAGTTCACCAGAGCTTCACAGGTTGCCACTGGAGTCCTCTTCCACTCCTACATGACGATATCATGGAGATGGTGGATGTTAGAGACCTTGCACTCCTCCACCTTCCGTTTGAGGATGCCCCTTTTGTGAGATACTGTATGTTTTTTAGCAGAGACCCTAGGGAATAAAATGGTGGTCATTGCCACTTTTTATCTCGCACGGTATTTGTTCAGCAATTTTTCAAATGCGTTTTTTTGGGGTAAAAAAAACAGTTTCATGCATTAAAAAAAACAAGACCATAAAGTTAGCCCAATTTTTTTGCATAATGTGAAAGATGATGTTACGCCGAGTAAATAGATACCTAACAGGTCATGCTTGAAAATTGCACACGCTTGTGAAATGGCGCCAAACTTCGGTACTTAAAAATCCCCATAGGCGATGCTTTAAAAATGCTTACAGGTTACCTGTTTAGAGTTACAGAGGAGGTCTAGTGCTTGAATTATTGCTCTCGCTCTAATGCTCGCAGCGATACCTCATGTGTGGTTTGAACACTGTTTGCATATGTGGGTGCAACCTACGTATGCGTTCGCTTCTGCGAGCGAGGACGGGGGCACTTTAATTTTTATTTCTTTTTATTGTTTATTTTACTTTTATTTTTCTATTTTGATGCTTTCTTTTCAAATTTTTTTTATCACTTTTATTCCTATTACAAGGAATGCAAACATCCCTTGTAATGGGAATAGGGCATGCCAGGTCCTCTACAGCAACATCTGGGGTCTATAGATCCACAGATCTAGCCTCTAGGCTGGAAAGCCTGAAATAAGTAACAATCTCAGCTTCCCAGATGAGGTGGTGGCATATTTTCAAATGCAGAGGCCGGGCGTGATGTCATAACATCGCGCCCAGCCTCCGAAAGGTCATAGAGACTTCCAGGGACCATCTGGCCCACCGGATTCTCTATGGTAAACTTCTGGCGCCGGCCGATCCCTTCTCCAGCTCGCTGAGAGCATGGGTGAGCCGGTAAAAGAACCAGAAGGGCCAATATGATTTTTACGGTGCAGGGAATCGCCGGCTGTAAAAGAAGATATCTGAATGATGCCTGTAACTGCAGGCATCATTCAGATATCACCACTCAAAATCTGCAACATCATATGACCTCGTGCGGGAAGTGATTATCTTTGAAAGCCTAAAGGGTTTGATGCTGGGCAGTGCAAGGTGTACCAGCATGGCGTCCACCACCTTCCTACTGCTTCCGTCCAGCTTCTTTCAAAATATAACATCAACACAGCATCACAGATGTCAACATACTATATATACACTCACTTTATTGCTTAAATTACTGGTAAATTCAAGACATAGCTGGGTGTAGTAAGATGTTCGCTGCCGCCTTCTTCTGACTGCAGATGTTCTATCAGATTAGCAAACCTGGTAGCAGCTCATGGAACGTCACTTCTGTTACCTAATCTGACGGGTCGCCGATTCTGATGGAACACCGGCTGAGATCTGCACAGTGATGATGTGTTGTGCTCAGTGGATCGCATTCTTCCTTCATTTTCTCTTTTTTTTAAAATGAACTTTATTCAGATGTCATGCAGACATCTCATAAAGTTGAATTGCCGTTGTTCTGTCGATAAGTGGCGCTCTGTAGGTATGGGACGCTCGCAAAGTGTGCATGCATGTGAGACATACAATCTTCAGGTATGCATCCCATACCCTTGCTTTGCAACGGTGTATTGTCGATATTGAACACTCTCAATAGTGCATGCGCTATTTGAGAGCAATCGGCTTTGCTTTAAATGCACATGCACTATTCGAGAGCGAGCATTTCATATTGACAGAGCACCTGTCACAATGAGAGTGGAATGCATACTGGAAGATTGTACGTCTCACGCGCATGCGCAGTTTGCGAACGTCCCATCCCTACGGAGCATCCCTTATCAACATAACACCGGCCGTGCGAGGCAGTGGATTGCTTCCCACTGCGCCAACGCTGAGAAAAAGTACTGCATGCAGTACTATTTTTCAGCACAGTGGTGTGAACCAAGCGCACAGGAAACAAGTAACTTTGCCTTGTCAATGTGGTGGGACTGCACTAGAATAGCAGTCCCACCGTATTCTGGTGTGAATGATCCCTTACTGCCTGTGTTCCTGATGGCAGTCAGGATTTATTTTGTGCAAAGTGCCATTGTTAGTAAATGAATACTTTTTATTTTCCCCCTTAGAACCTACAGCATATAATATACTTACCATCAACGTGCTGTCTTCACCCCTTCACCGTGTGGCCCATTCGGCCCACAATTGTCACAGTTGCCAACCTCCAGCTACTTTTTTTAACTGCTTGCGGTCGGCCCCATGTACACTTACTGTGGGGCGGCGGCTCCTGTGCGTGAGCCTGCACTTCCAGGTCTGGGGTGCACCGCCGGTGACCCGCTCCTGCTGTGAATGGACAGAGCGGGGGCCAATCAGCGTGTCCGGCAGACCCACCAATCATTCTCAAGAGACACAGAACAGCAATCTGTAAACAAGGCAGATAGAGATCCCGCTACAGGCATAACAGAAAATTTTACTGATAGAGCACATTTTTATACTGGCAATCTTGAAAAAAATGACAGACCTCCTAACACAATCTGTAAACACTGACAATACCCAGGACAAGTAATTTGCCTGGTTTACATTTGAAGTCAACACAATGGGGTTGATTTGCAAAAACCCAAGAGTGCACAATCAGCTTCCAGTTGTTTTTTTGTCAAAGCCTAATTGGACAAGCTGAAGTTAGAAGCTGATTGGCTACCATGCACAGCTGCACTAGATTTTGCATGCTCTAGTTTTAGAAAATCACCCCTAGTGTGACAAAATAGCCCCTCTGGGATACAGTTGAGAAGTCCTGCTATGTATACAAGAGAGCAATAGGCATGACCAGATTGCATCTAATAGTGGGAGTGGCCTAAAAGAGGATGAATAAACAGAACCGTTCCCTGACCACCTACCTCTAAAATTTAAATGAACATAGCAGCTGCTTGGGTGAGTACACATTGCCATGGCCTCGATGCTTAGCTTAACAGTGTGGCAATTTTAATTCCGCGTCAAGTTTCACAGGCGGCATTACCTGTCAAACGTGCCCATTAAGCTCAATGGGGCTGCACTGTAGCCACAAACCAAATGCTTGGCTTGCAAAATTCCCGATCTGCTGGGAAAAAGAAAAACAGACATTCAGGCCCCATACACATGGACGTTTTTTACCGCCGCGTTTTTGAGCGTTTTTTGCAGCTTGTTATTCAATGGCCCCATAAAAACACTGACGTTTTTGAGCTATAGATAGCGTCGGCATTTCTAAGAACCGACGACCAGCGTGTTCCTAAGCTGCATTTTTGATGCTGATGCTGAAAAACGCTAACAAGAGCGCATTAACGCTGTCAATAGCGTTAACTGGCATTTTTCAGCATCAGCATTTTTAAGCTGTAAATACATGATTGGTTATTGTATATCATGAAAACCAGGAAATTTCTGTCTGAAATTACCCAAGAGTCCCGGGAACAACTTAAGGATTGTGGGTAGTAAAGAGGCCTCTTTTGGCCTTAGCATGCTTTTGTCCCAGTCAGAATGAAAAATACTCCTTTTCATTCTGACTAGGACAAACGCATGCTAAGGCCAAAAAAGGCCTTAGCATGCGTTTGTCCCAGTCAGAATGAAATGCACTAGTGGAAAAATATAGAAAAAATTGACATACAATGGATTAACATGAATCTGATGTGCTTTATTGAAAACATATAGAAGACAGAAACCAGAGGTCATTAATGAACATAGCTATTATTCTTTTTATACGTAAACATCTTGCCATGAAACCTCTCCATCTGGTGAAACAAAAAATGTGGCAAATTGGTTTCGGATACTCATAACACTTGCCGTTGATCGCAAGTCCATGAATTGATGTCGTTGACTCTGGGGTGTGGGTTCCAGTTGCACGTTGCTTGTGTCACTGTTCCGTAGATAGTTGTGCAGCACGCCAGCACAACTTGGATTGCATTATCCACATCCAGCTGCATGCAGGTCAGCAATACCCTCCATTTGGCTCCATAGCCACTGTATGGCCTCATTAGATTTTCGGCCAGTCCAAATGCCTCATCAGCGACCATGACCAGTGGCAAGTTGGGCTCCTCGGTGCAGGGTAGAAGTCTCCTGGGCAGTATGTTCAGTCGTCCCTCATGCAGCCGGCATCCAAAAGCCGACTCCCGGAAAATTCAAACATCGCCTTGGCTGCCATATGCTCTGACATCCATAGCCAGAAATGTTAGATTTGCATCAGCCAACGCCAGTAGGACCACCAAAAACTATTTTTTAGAATTGAAATAGGAGGATCCGGAGTGGGGAGGCTTCTTCACCCTGATGTGTTTGCCATCTAGGGCCCCTATGCAATTAGGGAACTAGGTTTTTCCCCAAAAACCAGCCACGACCGATTCCCAAATATCTTCAGTGGGTTCTGGCATTACCACCCCATGTAGCTCCTCCCAAATAGCCACACATGTTTCCCTGGTGATTTGGGACATTGTTGCGATGCCGAGGAGAAAATAATGGTGCTGTCACGTACCTGGTGATGGAGTCTGGCTTATGCAGGGGTAACTTCTCTTGCGGCCCTGGTACGAGAGTCCCTGGTAGTGCAGACAGGGAGCAAAGGGGGGCACGAGGGCTGGACAAATCTCAGGTGGCTGGTAGGTGTCCGCTGGAGCTCGTGCAGGCAGAAGAGTAGTAAGGCAGTGCGGGTCGGTAACTGGCGGGCGGTGCAGTACAGAAGGATCAGGCAAACGGATGGTCGGCTACAGGCTGGGTCGGCAACGTTCAAGCGGCTAGGTACAGGGGAGCAGGCAGAATAGTGGTCGTGGGAGCCGGGGTCGGTGCAGGCAGAGTTCAGAGCAGGGTCAAGACAGGCCGGGTCACAGGAACAGGTATCGGGCAATCAGGAAGTCAGGAAACTTGCACAAACGCTGTAGAACGGACAGCACTTGCTTCCTGGTCCTGCCCTGCTTAAATGGCTGCTATTGGCGCCATTAGCGCGCACGGGCGTGTGGACGCGCACAGGAAGCCGGAAGCGGCCAGAAAGTCCATTTTCCTAACATTGCCCCCCCAAGGGGCAGCCTCCGGATGCCCAGCCGGGCAAGCTTAGCAGGGTTGTTCTCCTTGAAAGATCGGATGAGTTCATCCGCATGAATGTTATCTGCAGGCTCCCAGGAGGTTTCTTCTGGGCCGTAGCCCTTCCACTTCACTAAGTACTGGACGTTGTTACCCCTCATGGCTGGATGGCTTCCAGTTCGAATTCCTCTTCGCCATCTACCAGGATTGGGCCTGGCGGGCTAGTCTTACGCCGGGGAAAGGGATTTGGGGTCACAGTCTTCAGCAGTGACACTTGGAACACTGGGTGAACACGCAAGGAAGAAGGGAGCTCCAGCTCATAGGCTACCCTGTTAATCTTCCTCTTCACAGGGAAGGGGCCAATAAACCTGGAGCCCAATTTCTTGGAGGGGCAGGCTAATCTTAGGTTCTTCGTGGCCAGCCAGACTTTTTCCCCGGGCCGTAAGTCCAACTCTCCCCGTCTCCCCTTGTCGAACACCTCTTTGTTATGCTCCTGGGTCCGGGTCATGGTCTCCTGGAGGAGCTTGCAGTTCTCTTCCCAGAACTTGGTCATCTCTTGTGCTGCAGGTACTGCACTTTCAAGGCAGTGGTTGAGCATAAAGGTCGGATGGAAGCCGTAATTGGCCAGGAATGGAGACTGGTTTGTGGCTGAATGGATGGTGTTATTGAAGGCAAACTCTGCCAGGGGCAGCAGAGAGACCCAGTCGTCTTGTGAGAAGGACGAGAAGCAACGGAGATATTGCTCGAACGTTTGATTGGTCCTCTCTGTCTGCCCATTTGTCTGTGGGTGATATGCTGAAGAATACGCCAGTTCAATATCAAGTGCGGAGCACAGGGCTTTCCAGAACCGGGAAGTGAACTGAACTCCGCGGTCGGAGACGATGCTGGTTGGAACTCCATGGAGCCTCACTATCTCCCAGATGAATACTTCGGCCGTTTCAGTGGCTGATGGGGTCCCCTTCATGGGCAGGAAGTGGGCCATCTTCGTTAGCCGGTCCACTACCATGAAGATTGTGGACCTTAGGACGGTGGCAGCTCGACAATAAAGTCCATCGAGATCATGGACCAGGCCCTCTTGGGCACCGGCAGTGGCTTTAGTAAGCCCCAGGCCTTGGTCTTGCTGCTCTTGTTCTGGGCACAGATAAAGCATGAGCTGACATATTTCCTACAATCCTCGCCTGCTCATGGCCACCAGAATGATCGCAGCAGCAGTTCTGTGGTTTTGCGAGCACCGAAGTGTCCCGCCAATTTATGGTCATGACAGGATGCCAAGACCAAGAGGCGCTGGTCCTCTGGAACAAAGAGTCTATTGCCATGCCACAGTAGGCCGTCTCTGGTTAGCAGGTTGGGGTCTGCCGGCCTGGGGGTCCTGGCTAAGGACTGTCTGATTCGGGACAACAGGTCCCCTTGGGTTAACAGGAAATTTCGGGGATGCAGGACTGTATCAGGGGCCGCAGGCTCACCAGGTTTGCAGAACATCCTTAATAGGGCGTCAGGCTTGACGTTCTTCCACCCCGGCCTTATGTTACGTTGAAGAGGAAGCATGAGAAGAAGAGTGCCCATCGGGCTTGGCGAGGTCTCAGTCTCTTGGCTGCTCTGAGGTATTCTAAATTTTTGTGATCCGTGAAGATCAAGCCTGGCTCCCTCTAACAGATAGCGCCACTCTTCCAAGGCCATTTTAATTGCCAGAAGCTCCCTGTCTCCCACGTCATAAATCCTTTCTGGGGTGGTTAGCTTGCGGGAGAAGAACGCCACAGGATGTAGGGCAGCCTTAGCTCCATGCCTTTGAGATAGCACTGCCCCCATGTCGACTTCAGAGGCATCTACCTCCAGGACAAATGGCAATGCGGGGTCAGGGTGCCTGAGGATGGGTGCTGATGTAAAGTGTCTCTTAAGAGTCACAAAGGCTTCCTGGGCTTCCTCAGTCCACACGAATCGTGTGTTCAGCTTGGTCAGCTGGGTAATTGGGGCAATAATGGCTGAGAACCCCTTTATAAACTTTCTGTAAAAATTGGTGAAGCCAATGAACCGCTGTACTCCATTCTTGTCCGTAGGGGCCGGCCAGTCTAGGATAGCCGTGACCTTCTTTGGGTCCATGGTGATGCCAGTGACGGAGATAATAAGCCCCAGGAAAGGGATACTTGAACGTTCAAAGTCACATTTCTCCACCTTGGCCCATGTTGTCGAAGGCGGCTCAGGACACTCGCCACATGTCTGCGGTGCTCTTCCAAGGTAGGGGAGAAGATTAAGATGTCGTCTAGATAGACGATGACTAACTGATCCAGATAGGTTATAAACACATAATTTACAAAGTGTTGAAATGTGGCTGGGGCGTTGCAGAGCCCGAAGGGCATTACTAGGTACTCAAAATGTCCAAACCGGGTTCGGAAGGCGGTCTTCCATTCATAGCCTTCCCGGATGCAGACTAGATTATATGCTCCACAGAGGTCCAGTTTGGTGAACACTCTGGCCGCCCCTAGCCTCTGGAAGAGCTCTGGAACCAGGGGGAGAGGATAGCGGTTTTTCACCGTTATTTTATTTAGCTCACGGTAGTTTATACAAGGTCTCAGCGTGTGATCCTTCTTTTCCACTAAGAATATTGCCGCTCCTGCGGGAGACGTGGAGGGCCGGATGAAACCTTTCTGCAGGTTCTCATCTATATAGGCCTTGAGGGCCGCCAGTTCCAGTTCTGTTAAGGGTAAAATCCTTCCAAAGGGCACTTCGGCTCCGGGGAGGAGCTCGATAGGGCAATCATAGGCTCTGTGGGCCGGCAACTGTTCAGCCACCTTCTTGCTAAACACGTCTAAGTAGCTGTGGTACCAACTGACGGGCGTCAAGGTCGGTGTCTGCATCCAGACTGAGTAGAGTAGGGACCAATTCCTTAATCTCCGGAAAGCAGTGCTGGGGACAATAAGGGGACTGGAACTTGGTTTCACCCGTTGCCCAGTTGATGCTGGGGCTATGGGCCTGCAGCCAGGGTATACCCAGGATGATAGGGAACAGGGGGATGCAATAACATCCAAGCAGAGGAACTCCTGGTGACCATCCGGGGTTGTAGCAGGCAGAGGAAAGGTTTCGTGGGTGACCACACCGGATTTGATGTTGGTGCCATCGGCCAGGCGTACGACCATTCCATGAGACTTTGGTCGTAGAGGGATCTGATGCAGGACCACAAAGGACCGGTCAATGAACCCACTGCAAGCGCCTGAGTTGATGATGGCAGCAGTCCGGATAGTTTTGTCAGGGAGCTGAAGGGAGAGCAGAACAGTCAGGTGGGATGAGGTACTTGATGAGGCTGGTACGTTGCCATTGACGGGTGGTGGGCATTTACCAAGCTTAACCGGACAAGACCCTACCACGTGTCCCGGTTCTCCACAGTAAAGGCATAGGTGGTTGCTTTGGCTGTGTTGCAGTTCTTCCCGAGTGAGGGGAGGACGGAGCATGCCCGGTTTCCTGGGTTCGGGTTGAGCTGGGGCTACTGTAGCGACCTTGGGAACCCGGGGTTGCCTCCAAGCAAGTCATGGAGGCCCGGCAGACCTCTCAGCTCCCCGTTCCCTGAAACGCCTGTCGAACTGGATAGAGAGCTTGATTGGTGCGCCCAGGGTCTGGGGTACCCCAACACGAGCCAGTTCATCCTTTAGAGGGTCCGAGAGGCCTAAGCGGAATTGGTGACGGAGCGCAGCGTCATTCCACTCCATGTCAGCACTCTAGCGCCTGAACTCAGTCACGTAGTCCTCCGCCTTGCGGCAGCCCTGCTGGAGTGTGTGAAGCGCAGCTTCTGCTGTGGCTGCCTGATGCGGGTCCTCATAGAGGCGGGCCATGGCTTTGAAGAGCGCGGTCAAGTTAGAGACTTCCGGGGCCCTCTGTTCCAGCAGGCGGTGTGCCCAAGACTGAGGTTCTCCTAGCAACAGGGAGATCACTGGACCCACCTCTGTGGTCTCCAAGGAGTAGGTGCTGGGTTGGAGGGAGAAATAGAGTTCACAGGAGACACGGAAGGCTCGGAACTTGGTGCGTTCGTCTGAGAACCGTTCCGGTAGGGGCACTTGAGGTTCAGAGGGCATAGTCACTGTGGTGCAGGCTGCAGATTGACCAGCGGTGAGGTCCTGGAGCCGTCCCTCTAGCCGGTGGTAGTCCTCCTGCAGGGACTGTATGGCTTGGGTCAGACCGGCCAGGTGGGAGCAAAGTTCATTCACAGGAGAGGCCCCCTGCACAGACTCAGGCATGGCTGTCCGTTACTGTCACATACCTGGTGATGGAGTCTGGCTTATGCAGGGGTAACCTCTCTTGCGACCCTGGTTTGAGAGTCCCTGGTAGAGCAGACAGGGAGCTCAGGAGCACAGGGGGGCATGAGGGCTGGACAAATCTCAGGTGGCTGGTAGGTGTCCGCTGGAGCTCGTGCAGGCAGAAGAGTAGTAAGTCAGTCCAGGTCAGTAACTGGCGGGCGGTGCAGTACAGAAGGATCAGGCAAACGGATGGTCGGGTACAGACTGGGTCGGCAACGTTCAGGCGGTTAGGTACAGGGGAGCAGGCAGAAGAATGGTCGTGGAAGCCGGGGTCGGTGCAGGCAGAGTTCAGAGCAGGGTCAAGACAGGCCGGGTCACAGGAATAGGTATCGGGCAATCAGGAAGTCAGGAAACTCGCACAAACGCTATAGAACAGACAGCACTTGCTTTCTGGTGCTGTCCTGCTTAAATGGCCGCTATTGGCGCCATTAGCGCGCACGGGCGCGTGAACGCGCACAAATACACACGGGGAGCCGGAAACAGCCAGAAAGTCCATTTTCCTAGCAGGTGCAAAGTAATAAAACTTTGACCTGTGGCCAGAAACCTTAAAATAAAATTTAAAAAAATGTAAAATTATTTTCTTGCACAAAGACTATACCATCCATTAAACCTATCCCCTACCAACTGCTATGATGAACCCTAACCTCAAACTATCCCCTAACCCCTATCCCATGACCCCTATCCCTCACCATAAACCCCTAACTCTACCCTATACCCTACCCCCCTTTAACCCCTATCCCCACCCCTAATGTGTACTTAGTTATAAAATTAAACTTACCGAAGTGTCACCAGCAGCCGTTCCCCAGATGACACAGAGCGCCACATCACAGTGTCCATCCTCACCAGCCTGGGCCTGAGCCTCTCCAGTAGCTCATCGAACACCGTCATGGACATGTGGGTAAAGTTGATGAACTTTTCTGGGTGTACACGCAGTTGGGCGTAGATATTGGTGTAGTACCCCACCGACTGGTGCTGGGATACCATAAGGTGTATCCAGAATCAACGTCTTCTGCTGCTTCTCTCCTTCTCCAACTCTCTCCTTCTCCGCAACCTCCACAAGAGAATCAGCAGAATTGCCTCATCAACTTTTTGCATGATAGGATCCATGACCATATCTCCAAAAAACAGCACAAAACCACCAAAAAAATCAAACAAAAACTCCTACAAAATCACAACTGCTCTCTCCTCTCTCTCTCTCCAACCAAAACGACATTGTCACATGTTCTCCAGCGTTTCTCATTGCTTTTCCTTGGCATTGTGGGTAATTTGGGAGTGGAGAATTGTTGAGGGATGTCTTTTTAAAAAAAAACGCTTGTTAGCGCTGACGCGTCAAAACGCGAATTGACGTCACTGCAAAACGCTATGAAACGCGCGTTTTTTAACAACGCTTTTTCCCCGACGTCGTCTGGCGTAGTAACTAGCAGAATAGTTAGTTTTGTAGAAATGTCTGTGTGTATGGGGCCTCAGGAGGCGGCAGTATCACCTCCTGTACTAACAGTTGGAGGGTCTTAAAGGGGCATTAACCACTTGACCACTTAACAACCAGACCAATTTTCAGCTTTCAGTGCTCTCACATTTTGAATGACAATTACAATGAAATTTTCGTCCTTTTTTTTCACAAAAATAGAGCTTTCTTTTGGTGGTATTTAATCACCACTGGGTTTTTATTTTATGCGTTATAAATAAAAAAGACCAAAAAATGTGTTTACAAAATTCACTTTTCTTTGTTTCTTTTATAAAATTTTGCAAATTAGTAATTTTTCTTCATAAATTTTGGCCAAAATTTATACTGCTACATATCTTTGGTAAAAATAGCCCAAATAGGTGTATATTATTTGGTCTGTGTGAAAGTTATAGATTCTACAAGCTATGGTGCCAATCATTGAAAATTGAGCACGCCTGATGTACTGACATTTCTTGAGAAACTAACAAGCCAGGAAAGTACAAATACCCCCAAATGACCCCTTTTAGAAAGTAGACATTCCAAGGTATTTAGTAAGTGGCATGGTGAGTTTTTTCACGTTGTAATTTTTTTCCCACAATTCTTTGCAAACTGATTTTTTTTTTCTTCACAAAATCGTCATGTTAACAGGTTCTTTCCCACACACATGATGGGGCACTGATATGGCACTGCTGGGCACTGATATGGCACGGATTGGGGCACTGATATGGCACTGCTAGGTACTGATATGGAACCGTTGGGCACTGATATGGCACGGATTGGGGCACCGCTGGGCACTGATAGGGGCACTGATATGGCACTGCTGGGCACAGATTGGGGTACTGCTGGACACTGATTTGGCACAGATTGGGGCACTTATGGGCACAAATTATGGTAATGTATTGAGGCTGGCAATGGGAAATACCCTTTGCAGCCTTACGCTGCATTCTCTCTCTCCGCTGCTCACACAATCTGTGTGAGCAGCGGAGAGAACCGGACATGATGCCGGTTGTTTACACAGATTGCTCCGTCATTGGACGAAGCAATCATGTGGTAAAGGGCCGCTGTCATTGGCCCTTTACCAGGATCCAGCGGGCACGGGATTCTGGGAGGACGTCATTGTACACCCTCCCAGAATTAAGCGAACGTGATGTAGCCGGCATTCAACTAAGGCCCGATCACTAAGTGGTTAAATAAAAGGAATGTGTTGCTTACAGCCGTCAGAAATGTGCTATTTACAGAGTTCAGGAGTGTAATACATACAGAGTGCAGAGTTCAGGAGTGCGCTATGTACAAAGTGCAGGGTTTAGGAGTGTGATACAGTACTGTACAAAAGTTTTAGGCAGATGTGTAAAGTAAGAATGCTTTCAAAAATATATATATTTTAATTGTTTATGTGTATCAATTTACAAACAGAAAAAAAATCTAATCAATATTTGGTGTGACTACCCTTTGGCTTCAAATTGGCATCTATTTTAACACTTGCACACAGTCAGGGATTTTGTAGGATTAGGCTACTTTCACACTGGGGCGGGCGGGTGGTAGCGGTAAATCGCAGCTAGTTTCATCATCGCTATACAGGCAGGAGCTCGCCGCTTTTAACCCCCCACAAGGGGTTAAAAGTGCAGGCGCACTGCACATCTGAGGTGGTGTGCAGCCACTTCGGAAAGCGCTTGCCATTGATTTCAATGGCAGGGGCGGTGGAGGAGCAGTGTAAACACCGCTCACCACACCGTCCCAAAGATGCTGCTTGCAGGACTTTTTGTAACGTACTGCAAGCGCACCGCCTCAGTGGGAAAGCACTCAGGCTTTCACACTGGGATGGATGGGGGGGGAGTGTTTTTCAGGCACTATAAGGGTGCTATTTTTAGCCCAAAGCGCCTAAAAATGCCCCAGCGTAAAAGTAGCCTTAGAGTCTGGTGTATGATGAACCAATGATACCAGACAGATGCTAATGATCATCGATTTCATATGTAAGTTGAAACACAGTCATAAAACAGAAACAGCTGTGTAGGATGCTTACAACTGGGTGAAGAACAGCCAAACTCTGCTGCTAAGATGAGGTTGTGGATAACAGTTTCATGTCACAGGTTATACACCATGGCAAGAATAGGCACAGTAACAAGACACAAAGTACTTCATCAGCATGGTCTTTCCCAGGCAAAGATTACAAAGCAGACTGGGGTATTAAGATGAGCTGTTCAGACTCTTTTGAAGAAGCACAAAGAAACAGGCAACGTTGAGGACTGTAGACACAGTGGTCGGCCAAGGGATAGAAGACCCATCATTCTTACTTCCCTTCAACATCAGAAGATGTCCAGCAGTACCACCAGCACAGAACTGGCGGAAACCAGTGGGACTCAGGTATACCCATCTACTGTTCTGAGAAGTCTGGCCAGAAGTGGGCTTTATGGAAGAATTGTGCCCAGAAAACCAAACCTCCAATGTGGAAACATGGCTAAACGACTCAACTATGCATGAAAACAAAGGAACTGTGGTGCAGAAAAATGGCAGCAGGTGCTCTGGACTGATGAATTAAACTTTTAAATATTTGGCTGTAGCAGGAGGCAGTTTATTTGCTGAAGGGCTGGAGAGAGGTACAATGAGAGGCAGGGATCGCCAGATCTGCGTGGCTACACTCAGGAAACTGGGACCAGAAAGTGTATGCTTTAAAAAAAACAAAATCCATCCAAACGCCAGCACACAGCAAATATAAAAATATAAGTGAACCAAAAACCCAGTGAGAGAATACCTCACTTATCAACCTAACAAACAGAAAGCCTAACTATATACAATATATGCAAAATCAGGAACAAAGAAAATCAGGGAAAGACTGAAGGTGCAAAGAGCAGATGGGGAGAGGGAACCAAAACTGGGATTACAAACAAGTGGCAGCAGGGTACAAGGCAGGAGCAAGATCAGGATCAATAGCAAACAAAATCTGGCAGCAGAAAAACACTGAAGCAAGAGGCACCAGTAGGAAGGACATAAATACCCTCCCAGTAGCCAGCATTAGATGGAAACTAATTACTGGGATCTGCTGGCTATGGAGATACATCCACTGGCGAAACTACACCCTTCCACTCTGGAAAGCACAGTGCAACCAGCAGGTGACCACACTTACAAAAAGATATTGATAAGATAGAACGAGTACAGAGACGGGTAACAAAAATGGTGAAAGGTCTGGGGGATAAAACATATCAAGAGCGACTTCAGGAACTTAATATGTACAGTCTGGAGGAAAGAAGGGAGAGGGGAAGACATGATTGACACCTTTAAATACATCAAGGGGGTGAATAAGGTTCAGGAGGGCAGTCTTTTCAATATGAAACCAAAATCAAGAACACGGGGACATGACCTCAAACTAACTGGGGGGAAGTTGAAAACTAATCTTAGAAAGTATTATTTTACTGAAAGGGTGGTTGATGATTGGAATAAACTACCAACAGAGGTTGTGAGACAGTCAACAGTAAATGGCTTCAAACATGCTTGGGATAAACATAAATCTATAGTCAGACAACAAGGTTAATGTAAAAAAAAAAAAAAATTAAAAAAATAAATAAATAAAAAGGGGCAGACTCAATGGACTACTCAGTCTTTTTCTGCCGTCACTTTTCTATGTTTCTATGTTTCTAATTAGAGATGTTGGTGAAGTGGCAGTTGATCCACTTATACAGTGAATTAAAAACAAAACAGGCAATAAAACAAGGAATATAGGCACACAAGCTTGAGAGAGCAGAAATACAGCAAGATGATAAGGGCAGGAGACTCAAGAAGCACAGGCATGGAAATGTATGTCCACAGAACCTTCAGTTGAACATAAACATTTAGAGAGAAAAATTCATAGTATCTGCTGAATAACAACCAACAAACATCAACTGTCCTCTCATTTTATCTGAGGCCCCATTTAAGAGGTTTCCACTCACTTCCTGTCATGGTGATAACATTGGGGAGATATACTCTCACTTCCTGCCATGGTGACAACATTGGAGAGATATACTCTCACTTCCTGCCATGGTGACAACATTACAGAGATATACTCTCACTTCCTGCCATGGGGACAACATTGGAGAGATATACTCTCACTTCCTGCCTTGGGGACAACGTTAGAGGGATTTTCCCCTACTTTCTGTCATAGTGACAACGTCAGAGATGTTCCCTCACTACCTGTCATGGTGAAAACGTCAGGGAGATTCCCCTCCCTACCCATCACGGTGACAGCATTAGAGAGATTTTTCCTCACTTCCCATCTGGGTGACCGACCTTCTGTACATATTCATGAAGGGGACAATAGTCTGACAGCCCTGATGGAAGATAGTTTGCTCCTCTGATCTCTCCAAGGAGAGCAGGGTTGGCAAAGGCCAGATCCAAGCATAAGGCTGTTTTATAAGTGGCTGAAAAACAGGAATATACCCTTTCTCTGGGATGTAGCCACCTCCATGCCTCAGCGAGGCCTGCCGCCTGAGCCCAGGCAGCCAAGTCGGAGGTGGACGTGGTTGGGGGCGTTGGTCTATCAAGATCTGTATATAGTATGGTGTTATAGTCCCCCATAAATAAGATACGTGCAGGGCCATGCGGAGCCAGCTTCTCCAGCAATGAATACAAAAGCTGAATCTGGCTAGGGGGAGCCAAGTAAACATTCACTAACACATATTTTTGGTTGTAAATTGTCATAACCACCATAACAAATTTCCCATTGGGATCTGTGTGTACAGCGTCGACTGTGCACTGCAAAGTCTTGCTGATTAAGATCGAGACACCCCCTAGAGTAGGAGGAGTGTGTTGAATTTTCTGTATCCAGGGGCACCTCAAGGCCAGTATTCTGCTATCCGTAAGGTGGGTCTCCTGCAGCAAAACAATGTAGGGTTTATACCCTTTAAGATATTGGAAGAGCAAGGAGCGTTTATGCTTTGAGTTGAGCCCTCTCACATTCCAACACAACCATGGTCATTGTCATTAAGCTTTTATTAGGCATGATGTGTAATTATTTGGATAGGGGACCCCAGTGGGGCCTCTACTGGACAGGACATTTGTACCTTGAGAGCACTTGGCATGCTACAGATCTTGCAGCCCTTCCAAACTCCTTACGGAACATGACAGCAAGCATAATCAGTACAATACAGGTATACATATAAATTGGACAGACCCCATTTCTCATAAACATAATACCCTACTGTAGCACCCAAACCAAACCTTGAACAGAACTGAATAGTGGGTGCAGGTTTTGCTCCCAGAACTTGAAACAACAGCATGTTGTCACAATCTAGTGAAGAGCATCCATGCAAAAAAGGAGGGGTGGTGAGGGTCCCACTGAGCTCTTTGTAGAGTGCAGCAATGTGAGCAAAACTGGCAATACGCTTACTAAATGCAGTGTATATGCTCCGCTCATGAGTATGAGAGCGGTAGAAGGGGAGGATATTGCAGGAACAAGATACTGCAAACAGCATGAAGTTAGCTTTTGCGGGGTCATTTGTAGCATTAAAGAGAGGGATGTCCATAAACCCAGTTCCAGGTGATTCAATGCGATGAAACCATACCTCTGACAAATTTTAAAGTGACTCCAGCCAAGCATCCGCCACCGTCGGGGTGTCAAAGTAGCAGGTATTAGCACCATCAATCACTCGCAGCTTGCTTGGATATAGTAGGCTTTATCTGAGGCCCTTCTCCCGGAGACACTTTCTGAGCTCTGTGAAGGAGCAGCGACGTTGTTGATCTTCAGGGGAATAATCTACATAAATAGACACCTTGGTGCTTTCAAAAGTGAGGGATCCTGCTCCATGAGCTGCTGACAGGACCATGTCCCTGTCCCTGTAATTAAGCATTTTGATGAGAAACGGACGCAGTGGAGCTCCAGGTAGCGGTGGTCTGGTGGGGACCTGGTTCGCTCGTTCCACAGCAAACGTGGGCGACAAGTCGGTGAGGCCTAACAGGGTGGTGAGAAACCGTTCGGCAAACTCTGCAGTTTTGGCGCACTCAGCCATCTCCAGGAGTCCCACCACCAGCAGATTGTTATGCCTCAATTGATTTTCCATATTGATTGTTTTATCCTGCAGTGCGCGTACCTGACCTTGGAGGGCTCTAAGCTCCCTGGAATTGTCATGCACCGTGTCTTCCACCGTAGAGATGCGAGTCTCAGCTTCTGACAGGCAGGACCGGAATTTCTTCACGTCGTGCCTTATCAGGCTGATATCTGTCGCCATGGAGTCGGATTTAGCTGTTAGTGTCTCTTTGAGAGATATAATACCCGCCATCAGATCCGCAGAGGATGGCTTGGAGGCCCCCATGCTCTCCGACACCGTCTGTGTGCTAGCGGAGGTCTTAGAAGTAGAGGGGGGAGGGCTCAAGGTCAAGATGGTCGCTGCCAAGGGCTCAGGATCTGGGCTTGGTCCCTTCTTACTTGATTTTGTCTTGCTTCCTGCCATTTGAGAGGCCACAAGAAGGTTCATCTGAAGGAGCACTGCTAGGCTGATAAGTCCGGGTTGCTATTTAGCAGAACCGCGATGGCAGGACACTGTTAAGGATCAATTACAAGTGGAGCTCAAGCACTGCATGTCTTCTTCGGCTTACATCCAGACACCAGGGCCTATTAGCTCTCTTTAGTCCAGAAAGGGAGAGTCACTCTTCCCTTCCTCTGTTTACAGAGGCAGGCACCGCGCCAATGCTTACACTAGCAGACGCTCACTGTCGGTTCTTCCCACTGGGCTGTCTGCAGGGAGGGATTTACATATATCGTCTGCCCCGCTGCCTGAACTCTCTGATGAGAAAGGGAGCCGCCAAGGTGGCTCCTCTGTGCAGGTGCCGCCAGTGCAAGTGACTGCCTGGCTGGGTGATTTCCATTCCCCCCCCCCATCCTGCTGGCATTGGTGACGGTGCCCCTGCCGACGGTTGTCACCTCTCTGGCTGGTGTCACCCGGGTGCGGGCCACACCCCCCTAGCAACTCCACTGAAGAAGAGCAAGAAGTCCTGGAAGTGATAGTTTGGCCCCCACAGAGCCCTGAACTCAACATTAGAGAGTCTGTCTGGGATTACATGAAGAGACAGAAGAACTTGAGTCAGTCTACATCCACAGTCTACATGCACACATCTGTGTACAAGTGTACCTAGAAGAATTGATGCTGTTTTGAAGGCAAAGGGTGGTCACACCAAATACTGATTTGATTTGGACCTCCCTTCTGTTCATTTACTTTTCATTTTGTTAATTGCTAAAAAATAAACTACAGGAATTGGCTACATACAGAGTTCAGGTCTCACTGGCCACTTTTGCAATTAAAAATTGCTCCTTTTCCCCCAAAATCGCTCCCTCCCTCAGTACAGTGCTCTCCTTCCACCCCCAAATCCTCCTCCTTGACAGTACTAGATAGAGAACTGCGGCTGCAGAAAAGCAGGATACCTAAGGTCACTGGTTACCTTAGGAGGAGATTTTAGAGTGCGCTGTGGGGCGTGGGCACAGACTTCAGGAGTTGTTGCTGCCAAACAAGCAAAGGGTTCATATCAATGCGGGGATAAAAAGAGGCAGAGCACAGTTAAGATAGGACTGCCTCAAGGTTGCAGCCAGAACTAGAAAAGCAGTATCGACAAAAGCGGCCGACACCTGCCATTGTATGATCCCAACTTGCTCCAGCCTCCTTTGGCAGAGATGCCAGTATTCAGCCTGAAAAAAACTGCCTGGATAAGTGGATGCTGCATCAAGCTGTCAAGGGGTGCTTAGACTTGCGGAGCCTAAAACAAAAGCACTGGGACAATGCTGACGTTTCTCACGTACATTTAAAAACATGTATTTTTTTTTTTTTTGCTAGAAAGTTACTTAAACCCCCAAACATATATTTTCTGAAAGCGAAGACTGTGGAGAATGAAATGGTGGTAGTTGCAAATTTTTATGTCACACAATATTTGTACAGCAGTTTATCAAACACAAATTTTCAGGAGAAAATAGACCTTAAAGCTGTTGTTAGGAAAGGAACATTTTGCTAAAAAATGTGTTTCCGCGGTGGTGCGCACGCCTGTGCGCGTTCGCGCCGGAATCGGTGCCAAATGGGGCTATTTAAACCTGGAGACTCCTTCAGCAAGTGCTGCTCGTTCTACAGCGTTCCCGACCTGTAAGCCTCAGCTCCTGATACCTGTTCCTGTGTTTGTTCTGCCTCCTGTTGACCCAGCTTGTCCTGACCTGCTGTTCTGCTACCTGCACCGACCCCAGCTACCCACGACCATCCGATTGTCTGATCCTTTGTACCTCTGCTGCCCGCCCGTTAACGAACCTTGCTTGGACTCTGACTACCCGTTTGCCTGATCCTCTTGTACCTTCCTGCCTGCCTGTTGCCGACCCAGCCTGTACGACCATCCTTCTACCTGCACGTCTTCTGGAGCCTCACTACACCATCGGTGACCCTCCAGCCCTCGTGCCATCCCGCACTCTTGGGCCTCTGTCTCCACTACCAGGGGTCCTTGAATCGGGTGCGCAAGAGCGGTTGTTCCCTGCACAAGACAGACTCCACCACCAGGTACGTGACAGAAACGAGCAGCCATGACTGAGTCTGCACAGGGAACCCGCTCCGCCATGGATGACTTGTGTGCACATCTTGCCGGCCTTACCCAAGCCGTCAAGAATTTACAAGAAGGATATACCCGGTTGGAAGAGCGGGTACAGGAACTATCTGCCGCCCCGACCTCCGGTGCTATTCTACTATTGTGACCCTGCCTTCGGAACCCAAGGTCCCGCTGCCGGATAAGTTCTCCGGGGACCGACGTAAGTTCCGGGTCTTTCGGAGTGCGTGCGATTTATACCTGGGACTGCAGCAACGCACGTTTTCCCTGGAAAGCACGAAGGTGGGATTTATCATTTCCCTTCTGCAGGGTGAGCCCCAGGCATGGGCTCTCAGACTATGGGAGCAAAATGCCCCCGAAGTTGCTACCGCTGCAGCCTTCTTCCAGGCCATGGCGCAGTTGTACGAAGACCCCCACTTGGCTGCCACCGCAGAAGCTACTCTGCACAACCTCCAGCAGGGCCGTCACCCAGTGGAGGACTATGCTGCCGAATTTCGGCGCTGGAGCTCGGACACAGCCTGGGGCAGCGCGGCTCCCCTGTTCCAGTTCCGTATGGGACTTTCGGAACCCCTTAAGGATGAGCTGGCACGAGTGGGGATCCCTAAGACCTTGGAGGAGCTGATCACCCTGGCCATCTCCATCGATCGGCGCCTCAGAGAGCATCGCGCCGAAAGGTCTTCTGGGTCATCACGCCCTACCTGGATGCTTCCTCGGGTTCCCAGCTACCCGACACCGCCTTCCTTTCACCCCATATCCTCCTCCTCCTCTCCGCAGGATGTCGCGGAACCCATGCAGATTGGACTGCTTCGGCCTTCCCTCAGCGCTGAGGAGAGACAGCGCCGGTTCCAGCTGAATCTTTGCCTGTACTGCAGAGAACCCGGCCACATGGTCAGGACATGTCCCGCAAATCGCGGTAAGTGCTTGACCACTGTCTCCAACGATCTAACCAAGTCTCTTGCTCATCTTACCCCTGTCTTTACAGCTTCCCGGAGGGACTATCACGGTGCCAGCAATCCTTGACTCCGGGGCGTGCAGTTGTTTTATTGACTCGGATTTTGCTACACAACACCACGTTCCCCTGCAACCCAAGGCACATAAATTGGTGATCCGCTTGGCCGACGGGTCGCCCATCAAGTCCGGGACTGTTACGCATGAGACGGTCCCTCTTCTCTCCTGCACCATGGATGGTCACCGGGAACGTCTGCGGCTGGATGCCATCGCATCTCCTCTTTGCCCCATCATCCTGGGATTACCTTGGTTCCAGGCCCATAACCCCAGCATTGACTGGACCACCGGAGTCGTCCACTTCCAGTCACCCTACTGCCGCCATAATTGCCTGAGTTCCAGAGATGGAACCGTCCCTTCACTCCTCAACCTGGAATTCGATGCTGAACCTGACATTCAGACTCTCCTCCCGCAGGCTTACCATTCATTCCTGGATGTTTTTAGCAAGAAGGGGGCTGACAAGCTTCCACCGCATAGGCCGTATGATTGTCCTATCAACCTGCTGCCTGGAGCTGAAGTGCCTTTTGGGAGGATTTACCCTCTTTCCGAGCCTGAACTAGCGGCTCTTAAATCGTACCTGGACGAAAAGATCAAGAAGGGGTTTATCAGACCATCCACGTCGCCGGCCGGGGCCGGTATCTTCTTTGTAGAGAAGAAGGATCACTCGCTCCGGCCATGCGTAGACTACAGGGAGCTCAACCAGGTAACCATTAAAAACCGGTACCCGCTACCCTTGGTTCCGGAACTTTTCCAGCGGCTGGGGGCGGCAACCATCTTCACAAAACTCGACCTACGTGGGGCATACAACCTCATCCGTATTAGAGAGGGAGACGAGTGGAAGACCGCTTTCCGCACTCGTTTTGGGCATTACGAATATTTGGTGATGCCCTTTGGCCTTTGTAATGCCCCAGCGACATTCCAGCACTTTGTCAATGACGTGTTCCGAGACTTCCTGGACCTCTTCGTGATAATATATCTGGACGACATCCTGGTCTTCTCTACTTCCCTGGAAGAACACCGCAGGCACGTCACCAAGGTTCTGGGGCGACTCCGGCAGCACGGCTTGTACGCCAAAGTGGAAAAATGCTCTTTCGAACAGCCAAGCATGCATTTCCTGGGATTAATTATCTCCACAACAGGCATCCATATGGATCCCCAAAAGGTTTCCACTATCTTGGAATGGCCCGCACCAACAGACCGAAAAGGGGTACAGAGGTTTGTGGGCTTTGCAAACTTTTATAGAAAGTTCATAAAGGGATTTTCTGCCATTGTGGAGCCTATCACTCGCTTGACCAAGCAGAACACCCAATTCGGGTGGTCCCCCGAGGCTCAGGACGCCTTTTCCCTTTTCACTTCAGCTCCCATCCTGAAACACCCGGATCCAGCCTTGCCATACGTCCTTGAGGTGGACGCATCAGAAATGGCAGTAGGGGCCATTCTGTCCCAGCGTCAGGGTATCAAGGCCCTGCTTCACCCAGTAGCCTTCTTCTCCAGAAAATTAACCGCACCAGAGCGGAATTATGATGTGGGAGACAGAGAGCTACTGGCCATCAAATCGGCTCTAGAGGAATGGTGGTATTTGCTGGAAGGGGCTTCTCATCCTGTCCTCATCTTCACGGATCATAAGAACCTGGAGTACCTCCGAACAGCAAAGAGGCTAAGACCTCGGCAAGCCCGCTGGGCACTGTTCTTCTCCAGGTTCCACTTCCATTTGACATACCGCCCAGGATTGAAGAATGGCAAGCCCGATGCCCTGTCCCGGATGTTCTCGGAGCCAGGAAGTACCGTCCCACCTGACATCATACTGCCGGCACGGAATTTCCTTCTGTCCGATGAGGACTTTCCTTCCCAACTCCGTCGGGTTCTGGCCGGTTCCACTGCCGACAGAGACCCTCGACTGTCAGGAATGGACTATGGTGGCGAGAGAAGAAAATGTTTATTCCACCAAGTTTACGTCTTAAGATCTTGGGTCGGTGTCACGACCATAAACTGGCCGGTCACTTTGGTGCTCGAAAGACCGCAGAGCTCATCTCTCGGTCATTCTGGTGGCCCAACATTACCGAGGACTGCAGGAAATATGTTGGGGCCTGTCCTGTCTGTGCCAGGAATAAGACGGACAAGGCTAAAGCCTGGGGTCTCCTGAACCCTCTCCCCATACCTGAGCGCCCGTGGTCGCAACTGGCGATGGATTTTACTGTGGAACTTCCCCCGTCTGAAGGCTTTACGACCATCTTCGTCATAGTGGATCGAATGACGAAGATGGCACACTTCATCCCCATGAAGGGGACCCCCTCTGCGGCCGAAACTATCAACACTTTTATAAAAGAAGTAGTGCGACTTCACGGAGTGCCCAGTAATATTGTGTCCAACCGGGGGGTCCAGTTCACGTCCAGGTTCTGGAGAGCCTTATGTTCTAGTTTAGAGATTGAGCTCGCATTTTCGTCCGCCTACCATCCGCAGACCAACGGCCAGACAGAGAGGACGAACCAAACCCTGGAACAATACTTGCGCTGCTTTGCCTCTTTTTCACAGAACGATTGGGTTGCACTGCTGCCGGTGGCCGAATTTGCCTATAACAACACCATTCACTCGGCCACCCAGCAGTCCCCATTCTGGGCCAACTATGGATTCCACCCTACATTTCTGCCCGACCTGAATCCGGAAAGTTCCGTCCCAGCAGCGCAAGATATCACCAGCTTCCTCCAATCCAACTGCAAGACTCTACAGGAGACACTATCAAAATCTCAGGGATCCAACAAAGAGGCTTACGACAAAAGGAGGCGGGGGGAGCTGGAGCTCCAACCGGGCAATCGTGTCTGGCTATCCACCAGGAATCTAAAGCTGGCCTGCCCTTCAAAGAAGTTGGGACCAAGATTTCTGGGGCCCTTCCCAGTTAAGAGGAGGATAAACCGGGTGGCATTTGAATTGGACCTCCCGCCATCCCTGCGGATCCACCCGGTTTTTCATGTATCCCTACTGAAACCCATGGTCCTCGACCCCTTCACGGGTCGGAAGGTGGGCCCACCGGATCCAATCTTAGTCAACGGAGAGGAGGAGTTCGAGGTGGAAGCCATCTTAAACAGCCGCCGGAGAGCTGGGGGGACCCAGTACCCAATCAAATGGAAGGGATTTGGTCCGGAGGAGAACTCCTGGGAGCCTGAGGAGAACATCCACGCCCCCGGACTGATGCAGGCCTTCAGGAAAAATCGCCAGGGTGGTGGTACCCGGTGAGGCATCCGGAGGCTGCCCCTTGGGGGGGGGGGGCAATGTTAGGAAAGGAACATTTTGCTAAAAAATGTGTTTCCGCGGTGGTGCGCACGCCGGAAACGGCGCCAAATGGGGCTATTTAAACCTGGAGACTCCCTCAGCAAGTGCTGCTCGTTCTACAGCGTTCCCGACCTGTAAGCCTCAACTCCTGATACCTGTTCCTGTGTTTGTTCTGCCTCCTGTTGACCCGGCTTGTCCTGACCTGCTGTTCTGCTACCTGCACCGACCCCGGCTATCCACGACCATCCGATTGTCTGCTGCTTTGTACCTCTGCTGCCCGCCCGTTAATGAACCTTGCTTGGACTCTGACTACCTGTTTGCCTGATCCTCTTGTACCTTCCTGCCTGCCTGTTGCCGACCCAGCCTGTACGACCATCCTTCTACCTGCACGTCTTCTGGAGCCTCACTACACCATCGGTGACCCACCAGCCCTCGTGCCATCCCGCACAGAGGCGTAACTAGAACCTTCAGGGCCCCGGTGCAAGAAATTATGAAGGGCCCCCTGACCCCTGGCTAGGGCCCTCCCTCTTCCCACTGATCCAGGGGCCCTTTACTCCCATCGCAGGTCCTTTTATTACGGTCCCGCAGCGGGGCCCTTTCACAAGTTCTGCAGTGGGCCCCCTTTCTGCCATCTGCCAGGGAAGCACACAGGGACCCTGGGAACAGCAGAAGACAAGTAAACTGGATAGAGGAAAACTGAAGAGATTGGGTCCTCTAAATGCCACCCCCGCCATCCCTCCTATCCAGGTATACAAGGGAGGCACACGGGCCCCCTGGATCATGGGGCCCGGTTGCAACTGCAACCCCTGCAACCCCTATCGTTACGCCCCTGATCCCGCACTCTTGGGCCTCTGTCTCCACTACCAGGGGTCCTTGAATCGGGTGCGCAAGAGCGGTTGTTCCCTGCACAAGACATACTCCACCACCAGGTACGTGACAGCTGTAGTAAATCATCGCAGCTTTTCAAAAAAAAAAAAAAAAATCCCCTGCACGGCAATAGCATAATGTGCTATTCGGCATCACATACTAGCACATTATAAAATACTTACCTTAGAACAAAGCCCTCCTGCGGTGCACTGTTACTGCTGACAGGGCTTGCATCTTCCCTCGGTCTTCCTTCTGGGTTTGTTGGCTCTGGTCCTTTGAATGGCTGAGCCATGATGCATGCACATGGGAGTCACAGTTTATGGCATAGAGCTCTGAAGGGTGCACAGGCATGCCGTCCATTCAGAGCACATGCGTCAGTGACATCACCGGCTGCATCCACTGTGAATATCTCCTAAACACCCTGCCAGCCCAGCCCCCACACAGTTAGAACACAGTGAGGGAACCCATTTAACCCCTTGATCGCCCCCTTCCCTGCCAGTGACATTTACACAATAATCAGTGGCTATTTTTAGCTCTGATCGCTTTATAAATGTTATTTGTCCAAAAAAAGTGTCAAAATATCCGCTGCAATATTGCAGTCCCGCTAAAAATTGCAGATCGCCACCATTACTAGTAAAAAAGAATAAATAAATAAAAACGCCATAAGTCAATACTCATGGTTTGTAGGCGCTATAACTTTTGTGCAAACCAATCAATATACGCTAATTGCATTTTTTTTTACCAAAAATATGAGGAAGAATATATATTGGCCTAAACTGATGAATAAATTTGTTACTATTTATTATTCAATATGTATTATAGCATAAAGTAACAAATATTTTTTTTTTTACAAAATTGTCGCTCTTTGTTTGTTTATAGCGCAAAAATAAAAACTGCAGAGGTGATCAAATACCACCAAAAGAAAACTCTATTTGTAGGAAAAAAAGGCCATCAATTTTGTTTGGGTACAACGTCACACGGCCACGCAATTGTCAGTTAAAGTGACGCAGTGCCGAATCGCAAAAAGTGCTCTGGTCAGGAAGGGGGTAAATCCTTCCGGGGCTGAAGTGGTTACATTTTTTTGATAACTTTATTGCTATCAGAAGGGATGAACAACATCCGTTGTGATAGCATAGTCAGTGACAGATACTCTTTACTAAGAGATTTATTAGAACCCAGATCTCTCCTCTGCCCTCCAAAACAGCCGATTAAACCGAGATGAGTTTGATTGACTGCTTTACTATCTGGTAGCGACTAGTAAGCTAACAGCCAAAATCGGAAGTGATTAGGGAAGGGAAGTTCCTCCATTATCTTTATAGTCAGCTGGCATGAATGACCACACTTTTACAAGAATGGGCATTGTCAGCACTAAAGAATGATATCAGGATCATGGCTACAGCTGAAGCAATAATCCTGATATCAAAACTTCCAGACAAGGATGTATATATACATTGGTTGGGAAGTGATTAAAAAAATTAACTTTAAAGTAAAAGAATTCATACTTTTTTGTCCAGCATTGCCGATCTTTGCTCTTTTAGAGGCCCCCTTCACACTGGGTGGTCTGATTAGGTCTGCCTGTCACTTTTTCAGACATACCTCAATAGAAGCTCGATGTTAGTCTATGCTGCCAGATGTAAACAGACTTGCATTTGTTCACATCTGATTCATCACCTCCAAGTCCATCCAGGACCACAAAAATAATGGAAAAGCTCAGCATCCTTTTCCATTTTTTTCTGGATTTCAGCCTAGGTTCACATTGATGCAATTTGGCATGTGATTTGACATGTTAAATCGTATGCCAAATTGGCGACTATTGCCCGCAATGGCACCATCCGAATCGGTGTGATGCCAATTTTAAAGCGCCGCACCGATTCCCAAAAGTAGTTTCTATACTACTTTTGGCGATTTCAGGTGCAATTTCAATAGACATCTGTGCATGAAGCCAAACAGATGTCTATCAAGTAGCACCTGAAATCGCGCAGACCTTGCTACTTTGAAATTACGCTACTTCAAGTGAAGTAGTGCAATTTCAAAGTAGCATCAATGGGAACCAGGGCTAAACGTGACAGAGCTGCAGTAATCAGACATTTGTCTTCATCTTGTGGCCCATTGAACTAATATGGCTCTGGAAAGCTCTGGTTTTCAAATTCAGCAGAAAAAAATAAATAAATGACATAGAGGTCACAGTAGTGACATCTATTCCATTCTACTCTGATTCAGCACAGTATCTGTTCAAGGATCTCCTTCTTATTGAACCAAACATGCCCAGTCTAAAAAGGCTTAAAATAAACACTAAATGATATCCTTATTCTCCACAAATAATCTATACACATCCACTATACTGTTCTCATGAAATAATTTCTTACTTTGTATTTCTGCCTATTTGTAACATCCTCCATAATCTACCAAACCTCTACAAAGGACAAAGGAGTTCATGAGAACAGAGGGATATCTAGAGCATTGCACCAACTCCCTTATATACTCAGAAACAACAATTATGAAAAAGAGTGGGATTGTCATGAAACCACAGTAACATTCATATCTTGTTTGTTGCCTACCTTGCTGCATGTGTCCAGTTAGAGGCCGGGCCTCCCTCACCTGTGTGCTTTAGTAGCCCTCTTCAGCTGAGCTCCACCCCAGGCCCTAATTAGGAACATTATACAACACCTGGCAGTGCAAGTCTGCAATGCTGATCAATGTTGTGTGTGTTTGGCTTTGTGTATGGTTGTTCCTGTTGTATGCTCTGTGTCTAGTTCTGGTTACAGATCTTTTGCTTGTTCTGACTATCCCTGCCTGCCTGATACCCCAGTCTTCAGCTTGTTCTCTGTTTATCTCTGCCTGTCTGATACCCTAATCTTTGGATTGTTCTCTGTTTCTCCTGTCTGCTAGTGGCCCTGACCCTTTGCTAGGCCGCTGACTATGTTTTGCTGTTCTTGCTCTGCTGCTTCCTCTCTTTCACCTGTAGCCAGCCGAGCGTGAGCTAGGGGACCCCGGGGGCCGCAATTTGGATCCAGTTGCAGCCAAACCCATCCTCATTAGTGAGGAGGATGTGTACCAGCGCAATGTGAACTGTGAACCACTGATCAGACAGAAAAGTATTACTATACACAATTGTGTGCTGTTATGTGCTGGATAGGGATACCATATTGTTAATAGTATGTATATGAAGGGTCCATAGATAGGAACATTCACAATATGAGCGGATGATGATTCATAGAAACAAATATAATGGTATAATAACAAGAGATGAATAAACCATAAATAGAACAGTATGCCAATCCGAAGTCAATTGACCATGTGAACTGAGCAAAACACCATTGTTAAAAACACTGAACCATGATCCATGTGAGGACACATAAATAACATTAAGATGGTGAATGCATAAAAAACTTAAAAAGTCCTGGGTTGATGCAGAGGGAGACTGTCCTGCAAAGGGCTGCAACTGTATGAAGTAAACCAGTCTTCTGTGTAATGAGAGGGGAGAGAAAAAACAGATGCACCTCTAAGAGTAACAGTTAAAAATCAAACAGGTTTATTGAAAGACATAAGGCTACTCACAAAAGTGGTAGATGACTGCGCATTGCAGTGTAAGCCACTGCGTCTATGCAAAATTGGCTCCCATGGCTGTGCCCATTAGTTGAAGGAAGTGTTTACCATTGAACTCGAAGTAGTTGTGTGTTAGGCAGAATTCAACTGTTTGTACTATGAAATTCGCTTGTTCTGGGTGGATGTGGTCTTCCCTGGATAGGTAATGTGATATGGCCTGGATGCCAATATCATGTGGAATGGATGTGTATAATGAGTTGACGTCTAAGGTGACCCACCTGTATGTGGGTTCCCAGGTGTAGCTTTGTATTTTGTCTAGAAGGTCAGTCCCATCTCTGATGTAGGCTGGTAGGTTTTGAGCCAGTGGTTGTAAGAAGGTGTCTGCGTATTGTGAAAATGAACTGGTGATACTGCCCATGGCTACTACAATGGGTCTACCTGGGGGTGATTCGCTGTTTTTGTGTATCTTTGGGATGTGGTAAAAGTAAGGGGTGTTGTAGAAGTTCCTGTTAAAAAAGTGGAATTCTTGTTTATTGATGATGCCTAGTTCTTTAGCTCTGTTGGTTAGGTCGCGGGCTTCTTCAGTGAAGGCTTTGATGGGGTCTGAACGTAATTTTCTGTACGTGATGTCGTCGCCAAGGAGTCTGTAGGCTTCCTCTAGATATTTATTTTTGTCTTGAAAGACAATGCCGCCCTCCTTATCCGCTGTTTTTATGATAATGTTGGAATCTTCCATTAGAGTATTTAATGCCATCTTTTCTTGGGGAGTGAAGTTCAAAGGCGGGTTGTTCTTTTTGGATGTCCCAGCTTTGCACATCTGTGTGAATTCCGAGTATACGACTTGATAGAAAGTCTGCAAATATGGTCCTTTGCTTTGGGTGGGATAGAAAACAGATTTGGGCCTGAACGTGGTGTGTAATATAGAGGGAGAACTATATGGATCTGGATAGGAAGAGGTCCAATTATCTTCTGTGTAGAGCTCCTCTAGTATTTTTAGCACCTCTGGGTCCAAGTCAATGGGAACTGACTCTGAGGGAAGCCTACAAGAGGAAAGCGGCTGTGGTGGTGGTGGTACTTTTTTGGACTGGATCTCAAAATGCCTTTTGAGCGTAAGGTTCAGGATGAAGGTGTTTAGATCTTTGAATACAGTGAAGGGGTTGGGATGGTTGGTGGGGGCAAAATTTAGCCCTTTTCGTAGTAGTGAAATTTCACTATTGGTAAGGGTGTGTGAGGAGAGATTGAATATCTTTATTGTGTTTTTTTTTTTTTGTTTGACTCTCTTCTGGATGACCTCAATGTTTATTTCTTCTTCCCCCTCGCTTGCCTCTGTGTCAAACTTTCTTTTTTTGGGGAGCAAGGGTGGGTCCGCTAAAAAACGGTTGGTGTCCACTGTGGTCTGTGCCTGGGTGGAAATGTCATCCGGGGATGATCGCTGGCGATTTTCTTGTACATCATCAATGGAGGAGCACTGGTGGCTGACTATCTTCGAGGGATGATTGTGATGCGTGGTGGTCTGCATGAGTGACTGAAGTGGCGGTGGATTGTCCTGGGGTGAAGCCTCTATATGGTGGAGCTGAGGGGGCTGGGGGGTGCTTGTGGTATTGCCCTTCTTGCCATCTGTGTTTGGTGGAACAGCCGTAGGTGTATCTTCTGTCCTGCTGGGATTCTTATGTATAAGGGTTGGGATGGATGAAGTGTTTTGGTTGCCAGGTGTGGTTCTGTGGGTGGGTCTACTATCGTTTCTGGACATTGACCAGAGGCTCTGGCGAATACCTACTGGCTCTTAGACTCCGTGCCCTGGGGAAACCGATGCACTAGCTCCCTGTGTTCCAGTGTCTGCGCTCCAGGGGCCCCTCTTCCCGTACCAGCCGTAACTCATTAGCAGCAGTCAGCTATAGGTCCACAACCTTAGCAACCCTAGGTACGATTTGCACCCCAGCGGTGCGCACCTGCCATCTGACCCCAGGTGTTGTGACGGGGATTTCACGGTGCAGAATTTCACAGAATTCAATATTTGGTAAAAAATATATTTTTATTTCAAGCAAATAATATAAAATATATGAAAAGAGACCATCATAAGTGAATCATATAATGTAAATACAGAGGTGTACACTCTACATGTTTTGCCTTGATGTCGGCTTCCTCAGGAGAAAAGAAAAAATACCTGCAAGGCAAAGGCATAATGAGCTAGTATGCACCACATACTAGCTCATTATGAAATACTTACCTCAGAACGAAGCTCCCGCAGGTCCGCCTGGTCCCCAAAGAGGGAGCTGCCATGTTCCCTCTGTGGATCCTTCCGGGTACGCGGCTATGCGCCGGGCCTTCGCCGGGACATCACTGCACATGCATCTGCTGACATCAGCAGCACTTGCAGGGAGAATATCTCCTAAACCGTACAGGTTTAGGAGATATTAATTTCATTATAGGTTTATCTGTAGGTAAAAATGTCATTTTAGGGGATACAACCGCTTTAACACCTGGTACAATTTTTCACTAAAATAGACAAAAGATATCTTTAGTGTTACATATAATACATATGATCCCCAACAGTTTTTCACTGACATTGGGAAAGAAAGATCTCTTTGTGATCATCCTAGAAAAGATACATCAAACTTTTATGTATCAATATTGTACAACAGCATTATCCGTGTATATCTATACATAAAAATACATAAGAAATCCCTGATCCACTGAATGACATATGCCTCTCACCTTAGGTCAAAACAAATGCAGAAACAATGGATACTGTGTATGGACCTGGAGCATCAGTGAGCCATAGAGGGAATAACACCACTGATGGGCATCAACAGGTAAGAGATATAATGAGGAAGGGTTGATACCTATTAAGAGGTGATGACACTGTCTGCAAATATATAAAGGACTACCCAGAGATTACCTTTAGGACTGTTTCACGCGGCCGTGTCCTTAAACGGACTCTGTTTGCTCCGCTGATCCTCGCTGAGCCGACAGATGACAGATCCATCTCTGCACGGCAAATAGGGTGACAACGGATCCGCCTATCCGTTCTTATCCGATCCACAGATAGATGGAAAAATGGGGTTTTCCTCCCTCAGACTACAGTCCGTGTGAAAGAACCCTTAGGAGATCTAGATCCTTGAGGGATCAGCTGGTTCATAATCATTATGCCCCCACGTGTAGTACAAGACACCCACAGATGATAGGCACTGCTCCTTGCAATAAATGTAGTTTTTGTCAATATATCTGGAAAACCAAACAAATAGAATTACCTAATGGTCAAATATATAGACCTTCCTTCTTTGCCAATTGCCAATCTGTGGGCATTGTGTACTATATGAAATGTCAATGTGGCATGTTTTATGTGGGCAAAACAAAAAGGGCATTTTTTTGATAGAATCAGAGATCACATAAAATGAGTTGTTGCAAAAAAAAAGTTTTTTGCTTTAGAACATATCCCTATCAATGAAAGGGGAGGTGATGTTGACAGGCTACTCTTACAAAGAGAAGCTAAATGGATATTCAATTTATCGGCTACAAAATATGCGGGGTTGAATGAGGCTCCAAATTTTCAACCATTTCTTTGATTTGATTGCAATTTGTCCTCTTTTTCTCTAAATTGCCCCTGGAGTGTTTTCCCAGGATAGCAATGCTCAGCACGTAAAAGAAGTAAGGTAATTGGGTGTTGTCTTGGTAGTCTGCATATATGAATTGTATTTTTTGTATATATTTATTACCGTATATACTCGCGTATAAGTCAAGTTTTTTGACACGGATTTTGTGTCAAAAAACCGAGATTCGTCTTATACGCGAATCAACAGCCGGTACGAGCGCGGGGGAACATTCCGCGGGCACCCGCGGCGGCTGAGATGCATTCCAGGGATGCCGTCACGTCCGCTGACGGCCTGCTGGAGGGCGGAACTTCAGCTCAGTCACACTTGCGAGTTGACTGGGCTGAAGGTAAGGGCAGAGGACACAGGCACTTCCTATGAATGTCTGAGAATGAGGATGGTACTGCGCAGCCTATACCAGTGTGTAAGTAAAAGAACCTTGCCCCTAGTGGTTCTAGGATGTATTGCCACACTATTTCACTGTTAGTAGTTAAATAGGTAAAAACGAAGTGTACAATGCACCTTGCTGATTATGCCTGGGCGATACTAGACAGGTGTATACATACTCATGATGATAAAACAAGCATATAATATATATAATAATACCAAGATAAAAAGTAGTAAATGCAAAATTCAATAAAATCTGAATGACTGTGATATTGTGATAAGATAAATGAATTGTAGCAAGATGGTGAATAAAAATCAAAAAATATCAAGTGGAAAATCAAATATAGTCCTTTATAATAGAGTGGTAAAAGTGACAAATGAGTGACTTGTGCTCCAAAGTTCATAAAACGATTCGTGCTCCAAAAAATGGTGTGGGAAGCCTCTTTGTGCAGGGGGGTGGTTAATCACCCCAAAAAGGATTCCATTTCTAAAGTGCTTCAACTGGATCTGTGCTCTCAGAACTCTCACCTGAGCAGGTAAGGACCTGTGCGCATCAAGGTATCTTTAGCGGGAGATGTTCTTCCAATATGGGGTGCGTTTTTTTCCTCTCACTCTCGATCCTCCCGTGTGGTCACACCGTACGACCCACCGGTCGTTGGACTCCTTGATTCCGATCCTTACTCCAAAAGTCAGGCATGCAGGAAGAGACAAACGGATTCCATAGTGTAGTATATCAAAAAATATGTCTATTTTATCCAAAAAAACGTATTTCCAGGAACAAAGATAAAAATTGTTTAAAATGATACAGCGGCGTCAGGGCACCTCTCACTTAGTATCCAGCACTCTAGGTAACAGCCTACGCGCGTTACGTCATATCACATCCTATGAATGGAATAAGGCTGGCGTGTCATTCTTATGTAAAAATGTAAAGGAAAAAAACAGTTTGGCAATTCGATTAACTAACCATATTAACCCTTATTGTGTGATCAATAAAGGTTAATATGGTCAGATATTCAAATGACAAAACTGTGTTTTTTTTTTCTTTGCATTTGACATATGTGAAGAACACAGCAGAATTATTCAATACATAGGAAGTAAGTATACTGTACTGTAAAAAATAAACAGTTGTACATACATTTTGGTATCTATTTTTATTTTTGAAATTTACCAGTGGCTGCTGCATAACCCACTTAGGCTTATACGTGAGTCAATAAGTTTTCCCATATTTTTTGGGCAAAAGTAGGGGGGTCGGCTTATACAGGGGTCGACTTATACACGAGTATATACGCTAATTTCCAATATTTTTATTGATTTCTTAGTTATTACAATGTATGAAAGAGTTATACCTCAATAATGCAACATATTTAACATCACGTGAAAATGACTGCAACGAGTCCCAAGGACCGGAAGTATAGTGTTACAAGTTTACATGAAGAAAAAGAAACAAAGAGGGACTATATCTAGTCCCGTAAGTCCACAAAATGTTGTAGCCAAATAACTTGTCTCTAATACCACAACTTACACATAGTGTGTATTACATATTAATATAGTTTCGAATGACTGAGGGCTATTGGGCTGTCTTCCAGAGCCACCCCTATTTGGCTCAGTCCTGTGGCTCGAGGAGACAGAATCCGACCCCCTAATTCCATGTGGGACAGTTTAGTACTTGTCTGCAACTGTGAAATAATTGCGTGTGGTCTGTTAAATCATTTCATTGGATTTTTTAAAATCTGTATGATACTTGGGTCTCTTGTTGTCCATTTTTAGATTTAGAATTCCCATTTCCGCTGATGGACTGAGAGGTTTGTTTGTTAATTCCTGGAGGATCTGGAAAGTCTGATTCCAAAAAAATCCAGAAATTGTTAAGGAGAGGCAGCTCCACATAATGTGGTATATGTCCCCTTTGTGGTCATTGCATCTACAGCAGGAGTTTGTGGCTTTGGGGTTAAAGCTTGCTATCCTAGCTGGAGTAAGGTACCCTCTTAGAGTGATCTTTTGTGTCATTTCCCATAGTGTTGAGCATTGAGTGGCTTTGTAAGTTGATTGTAATGCTCTTTGCCATTGTTGTTCGGAAAAACTTGTGCCTAAGTCTTTCTCCCATTGATTATGGGCTGTGTTTTTTGTAAATTCCCTTTTTGTTTGTAAAGTATTGTAAATTACGGAAATACCCATCACCTTGGTGACTGGGTTGTTGAGGTAATTCCATATTGCATTGTGGGGTAGTGAGTATAGGGTTGTTTTTATAGAGTTTAGGCAGTTTCTCACTCTGAGATAAGTGAAGAGTTCTGAATCTGGTAAGTCGTATTGGGAATGGTTTCAGATCATTGTGGGTTAAGAGGTCCTGAATGTGGCGAATGCCCTTGGATTTCCACGATTGTAAGTTTAAGTCCTCACTAAGTTGTTCTATTATTCCTAGTGGGTGGTTCTCGGAAGCGTTATATATGGGTTTTTTTACCTTCTGAGTCATTTTGCCCAATTATATGCAGTAGATATAACTGTGGGAGGAGCAGCTGTTGATATATTAGCTCCCAGCGGGGTGCTTAGTAGCCAATCTCTGGGGTTTTGTTTTGGGAGGTAAGTTGATTCCATCTCGGTCCAAATCTTATTGGGTCGAGGTGAAAACCATTCTTGGATGGGTGCAATAGTGGCTGCAATGTGGTAGTCCTCAAAGTCAATCGAGGCTGATCCTTTGGCCACTTTGTGTTTGATCAGTTTAGAGTGTGCGCATCTTGGTTTTTTGCCTTGCCAAATGTACTGGTTGTATGTTGTTTGAAGCATTTTAAAGAATGATTTAGGAAGTTTTATAGGAATTGTCCTGAAGAGGTATAGAATTTGGGGCAGGTGGATCATTTTGAAAGCCGCCAGTCTACCATTCTAGGACAGTTCATGTTTGTGGATGTTTTCAAGTTCGTGAGAAGAGGTTGAAAGTCTTCTTGTTGTGTCGGCTGCTTGCCTACCTTTAGTGAATCCTGTTTGGTCTCTGTGTATTAGGGAGGGCATGATGTTTAGCAATCTTGTAGCTATAGATTTAGAGTAGATTTTTAAGTCGAAATTTAGTAGTGATATCGGACAAAAATTTTGAGGTCTATTCGGCTCCTTCCCTGGCTTCGGCAGTGTGATAATTACAGCATTGAGGTTTTCAGGTAGTATTTTAGAAGAGGAGGCAGCGTTATTGAACACTTCTGTCATATGTTTGAGTAGTTGATCTTGGAATTCTTTGTAGTATTCACTCGGGAGACCATCTGGTCCCGGTGCCTTGTTGTGTGGCAGTGCTCTCCTTTATTTCCTTCTCTGTGAACAGTTTGTTTAACTCGTTCACCTGGTCAGTAGTGAGTTTTGGGGGAGTTACTTGCTCCAAAAAGTGGTTGATGTCATCAAGGGACGGTTGGTAGGTGGCTGTATCGTTTCTTAGGTTATACAAGTCGCTATAATAGGCGATGAAATCGCCTGCAATATTCTGTGGATTGGTCATTTTTGTTTGGGTATGTGGGTGATAGATATGGTCAATTTTTGTTTTGGATCTTCTACCCTTTAGTTTGTTGGCTAGCAATTTACCTGCTTTGTTGGAAGTAGCGTATGAGGTAGCTTTTACTCTTGTATGAATTCTCTCAAAGGAGTGTAAGAGCAGGGTTCTGAGTTCCTGTCTCAGGTCTGTTTGACTTCCGCTGCGTTTTGTATTTATTTATTAAACCCTGTTCGCCTTTATGACTTTGTCCCTTCTCTGACTGTCATTATAGTAATGCGAGGACCAGTGGCTGTTATGGTTGATTCTTAATAACAGGAGTGGGTGGTCATACGGACGCCTAGGGCGCTGCCCTGGCCCCAGTCTCAGTGTGAGATTCGGGGCTGGTGATGCCATTTTGCTCCTGGCCTAGTTGATCCATGCAATAATTTAAAAGTATTTTTAGAGAGAGGACGTTATATAAATTAAAAATCTTTTTCTCCATTCATTTGGGAATCATTGGAACATTGATGTCTTCCGATGAATAGATATTATTGCCAATCAGAAGCTGAGTGCAAAATATCATTAATTCGATTTTTTTTATATATACAGACACATTTTTTGATTGGCGTAAGTAGCCTTATAAATAATTGGCTTCACTGTTCGGTCATGATTCCCAAAATGGAGATTGTTTGCTTGTATAATTATGGAGGCTGGATTTCGTAATCAATCTCTCCGTGGATAAGATTTGCACTTGTGTGCTGCATTGCCCTTAGTTGGATACGATCCTCTCTATGCAGACAAGACTTTCCAAAACAGCCATGACGAGTTCGCGCATGCGTGATTCGCCGCCCTGAGTTGGAGAATGCTGCTCTATTGGCAGGGATTTTTAAAGATGGCCATCGTGGCCTCACGTGATCACGATGTGCGGCTTTAGGTCATGTGAATCACGCTCGACAAGCGTGATTGGCTATTTTGGATTTCCACTGCCATTGGACAATTACTCCCTGGGAGCACCCAATAGGCGCCCGCGGTGATGTCAGACGCCGCTCGAGGGGAGGGGGTACTTAAATCCCTTGCGGCTGATTTGTCATGGCCGCTCGCCCTGATGGACGATCACATCTGCTACTATCCTTATTCCTCAATCTCTAATTCTCCTTAACATATCATTGAGGCTTATCATTTAACCACTTCGCCACCAGGCCAATTCTGACACTTCTGTCCTACATGTAAAAATGATAATTTTTTTGCTAGAAAATTACTCAGAACCCCTAATCATTATATATATATATATAAATATATATATATATACACTGTGTGCAGAATTATTAGGCAAATGAGTATTTTGACCACATCATCCTCTTTATGCATGTTGTCTTACTCCAAGCTGTATAGGCTCAAAAGCCT
>BLSH010151744.1:4768-20722 GCA_018402905.1 Glandirana rugosa | reverse complement strand
ACCCCCCCCCCCCCCCGTACCAGTTTGCCACAGACACCAAAAAGCCGCTTCACTGATCTGGGGTTTTAAAACCCCTCGTAGCTTTCTCTCCTCACAGTGCTGACACTACGGGCTAGACTGCTTTGTGACGGTGCTGACCAATTAGAATCCCTGTAGTCCGTACTGTCAGGCTGGGGAGAGGGGAACAAAGCCATGGGGGAGGCAGGAAAGAGCCCAAGCCTCAGATGTCCACAGTGGGATCGGGAGGTGGAGATGGTGGAACCCATCATGCAGGAAGGTTTCCCACACCGCTCCTGTTTGACCTCAGGCTCAAAATTACTGACAAACCTGAGTTCACCCAGGAGCGGTGTGCAAAACCACATGCGATTCAGCCAGGAATCGCACCCCATTCTTGTTCAAATCACATGCAGTTTTTTGCGCTGAGGCTGCATCCAATCATTTTGTATCGGTATTGCAAAGTAATGGTTTTAGGAGCATTTTCGTGAGTACTTGTGATACTCTGTATCGGTGCATCCCTAGTAAGGGGTGATTATTGGCCGTGAGTTTGCACTCTCACCACACATGGTGGTGTATGCAACAGGATAGGAAGAATAGAGCTGCACACACATTAGATTTGCCCTCAGCTGTATGAACTTCATCTTCCTAAGTTTTCCAGTTTTATATTTTTTTATGCATTTATTTCTGGGTTGTCTAATTTGCACATTGCGGGGTGTGGGTTGCACAGGGCGGGGAGTTGGTTGCACATTGCGGGGTGTGGGTTGCACAGGGTGGGGAGTTGGTTGCACAGGGCGGGGAGTTGGTTGCACAGGGCGGGGAGTTGGTTGCACAGGGTGGGGAGTTGGTTGCACAGGGCGGGGAGTTGGTTGCACAGGGCCGGATGTTTTGCATGACTTTCACATTATATCATTGTGTATAGTAGTGTTGATTGTTGGACTTAAAGAGGAAGTAAACCTTCCTGTCTTCTTTGTACCTATAGGTGATCATATAATAAGGCGGGCCTCAACAAACCCCAGGCGTCATGGCGACCTGAAATCGCGTGCTGGCGAGTGACAGCCGTTCCTTCTCTCACTATTTTAAAACACAGCGTCTCCGATTCAGCGAGAGCCGTTCTCTGCTTAATCTAACAGCTGTTAAAATTTGCTGGCCGGGATATTTGTTTCTACTTAACCACTTCTCTTTAGGTGGACGTACATTGACGTCCTGCCTTTGAGAAGTGATATCTGAATGGTGTCTGCAGCTACAGGCACCATTAAGATACCGTTTTTTTCTGCAGACGATTCTGCACAAGATAAAAGTGGTAATAATAATTCACCACAAGATCACTTTTATCAGCGGCGGGAGAGGTGCCCCCCTGCCGCTTTCCCGTCATCTCCGCTGCTCACCGGACCCGCGGGCAGCGGCGGAGATGATCGGATCCGTCCCCCCCCAGTATCCGTGCTCACTCAGCTCCATAGTACGGCAGGGCGGAAATGATGTCAGAAGTCAGTTCCGGCCAACGGTCTTTTTATTTTATTTTTTTTCCATTTTAGTGTAAATGTGAGATGTGAGGTCTTTTTGACCCCGGATCTCAGATTTAAGAGGTCCTGTCATGCTTTTTTCTATTACAAGGAATGTTTACATTTCTTGTAATAGGAATAGAAGTGATCAACTTTTTTTTTTTTTTTTTTATTAAAAAGACCATTGTTAAATTAAAAAGTAAAAAGCAAAATAAAAAAAATAAAAAATTTAAAGCGCTCCGTCCCGCCGAGCTCACGTGCAGAAGCGAACGCATACGCAAGTCCCGCCCACATATGAAAACGGTGTTCAACAAAATCAAGGTATCGCCGCAATCGTTAGAGCGAGAGCAATAATTCTAGCATTAGACCTCCTCTGTAAGGCAAAACTGCTAACCTGTAGAATTTTTTTAAACGCCGCCAATGGAGATTTTTAAGTTGCAAAGTTTGTCGCCGTTCCGTGAGCGGACGCAATTTTGAAGCATGACATGCTGGGTATTATTTTACTTGGCGTAACATTATCTTTCACAATATGGAGAAAATTGACCTAACTTTACTGTTTTCTTATTTTTTATAACTAAACTGAATTTATTTTAAAAAATACACGCTTGGAAGACCGCTGCGCAAATACGGTGTGACATAAAGTTTTGCAATGACCGCCATGTTATTCTTTAGGGTGTTAGAAAAAAAAATATAATGTTTGGGGGTTCTAAGTAATTTTATAGCAAAAATACCTTATTTTAACTCATAACACCGAACCCAAAAAACAGTCTCGGTATGGAAGTGGTTAAAGAACAATGTTTCTTCTTCTTCTTTCAAAGGAATTATCTCCGGCTGTGTGAGGAAAGTTTAACCATTTCTAAAGACTAAGGCCTCTTTCACACGAGCGGATGGTTCGGGTCCGCCTGTCAGTTTTTCAGGCAGACCTGAATGGACGCTCCATTGTCCTCTATGGAGCGATGGATGTGAGCGGTGACATGTCCACTGACATCCGATCTGCTCCGATCCGCCAAAAACAAACGGATGGAAACCCTATTTTCCATCCGTCTGGTGGATCGGATGAACACAGACAGACGGTCCGTATTCATCCGATCATCCATAGAGGAGAATGGAGCTGTGACAGGACAGCCTCTGCACGGAGTGCAGAGACTGTCCTGTCATCCGCCGGCTCCGCGGGGATAAACGGATGGATCCCTGCAGAGCAGCGGAGTCCCTCAAAACGGGCTCCACTAGTGTGAAAGAGCCCTTAATCTTTTCTCACATTTGTTGCTTACAGGTAAAAATCCAGTATTTTCTGGTAGAAAATTGTATTTAGAACCCCCAAACATTATATCTTTTCTTTTAGCAGAGAAACTAGAGAATAACATGACGGTTGTTGCAATATTTTATGTCACACAGTATTTGAGCAGCGGTCTTTCAAACGCATTTTTTGGGGAGAAAATACACTTTCATGAATCCTAATAATAATAAAAAAAAAAAAAAAAACGAAATGGTAAAGTTAGCCTTTTTTTTTTCTCCCCAAAAAATTGCAATTAAACTGCAGCGCAAAGACCGTGTGACGTAAAAAAATATTGCAACGCCACCGTTTTATCCTCCGGGGCCTATGCTTAAAAAATGTTTTTGGGTTCTACAGTTTTCTAGCAAAAAAAAAAAACCCTGATTTCTCCTATCGTTCACTGACAGACGCAGCTCTCCATGACGTGTGGGGTTTATGCTGGTCTCACTAGGAGTTAACTAGGCAGGGAAAAGAAACAGCTGACCCCTCCCATGGGGCCGTCCTTTCTTCCCACATAAACCCCATCTATAGCATAGCTCATCAGTTCTAATGCCTAGTTTGCAAGGAGTTGACCTGGCTTCCCTTTAGGGGAATTGCGGTCCTGTTTGTGACCGTTTTTTCCTTTATTCTTTCTTTTACTTTTATTTTATTGACTTCTATCAAGCATTGATCTGCTATCAAGAAGCCGGTCGGGGCATAGAGAGTCCATGGGCTCTGTACTTTCCCCGACCTGGCCGACCGATGTGAGCCAGTCCCGCAGTATGGGGACCCGCCACATAGTGCCCGTTCTGTGCGGGTGGCCTGGGGTGATCACTTACGCCCAGCCCCGGATGCGATTCGGATAGGGCGATTTTCTGGCCTGCAGCATACCGTCCAGACAGGGGCGGAAAGTCTGCGACTGGGTGGCTACCCACGGCGCTTGTCCGGAGTGGTGAGTGAGAGTTCCTTCAGAGGCGAAAGGGGGACCGACGACCCTTACAAAAAAAAATAAAAATGTCTGGGTAGCCGCCGGCAGGGGCGCGTTGAGCTCCTATCCCCCTTTCACGCGCCCCTTCCCCCACGCATCGCACCCGTTCGTCTGCCGCGTTCGTTTTGTGTTTTCGCCGCCATGCTGCGATCAGCCGCCATTTTGCGGCGGACCGCTGCCATTTTGCCGTAGCCGCAGACATATTTGGCCTATGGGGCTTTCCCTCTAGCGCTTGGCCGTTTGCGGTACTGCACGTCCCTGTACAGGGGGTTTTGGCCTCTAGTGTCTAACGGTGGCCATTTTGACCACATGCCTCTGCAAAAACGTCTGTGCAGCGTTTTCTCCTCTCTGTGGAGCGGTGGTGATCGGACGGCGCGGCTCTTCTGATGATCCTCCAGGGTTACTGGCAGCAAACAGCAAGTACAGCTGGGCTCCCCTGTGGGTGCTGGTGGCGTTGGGTGCAGTCCTCCTGGGTTCCCTGGTGCTCTGTGGGGCGGTGGTGTGCGGCAGTGTGGGGGTGCCTCATCCTCTTTAGTACCACCTGTGTGTCACTGAGAGGGTTCTGGGGGCAAAACAATGGCAAATTATACTGCTGAACCTGCTGAGGAAGCGTCAGCGGCGGCGCGATCTGCGCAAGGGACATTTTTGGACCAGCTGCGGGCGGTCTTTAGTGAATTTCTCCCCCGGGTGGAGGTCGCCCAAGAGGGCCCCAAGAAGCGTCCTCCTCCTCCTCATTCATCAGGGGAGGATTCTGATCTGTAAGTGGCCTCCGGGGTCTCAGGGACCCCAGTGGACCTATCTGATGGGGAACTGGGCCCATCGGACGGTGAAGAGGATCAGGGGGCGGCGGCTGCGCGCGAAAAAGCGTTGGCCGCCGCCATTATCACTGGCATTCGCACTACGCTGTGATTGAGCCAGGATGGTGAATCGCAGTCTTCTGCGTATGTGTGTGGGTCCTCTTGGCCCCCCAGGGCCCCCAAGGCTTACCCCTACGATCAATTTTTTTATCATTTTCTTTATCGTGAATGGCAACGTCCGCAGCATTCCTTTTCACTGTCAAGATGGTTCGCTGCTCGCTACCCTTTTGAGGAAAGCTTTTTGAAAAAATGTAAATCGCCTGTGGTGGACCCACCGATAGCCCGCCTTAGTAAGGCGACGACCATTCCTCTGGAAGGGACTGCTTCTTTTAAGGACCCCGCTGATAGAAAAACAGAGACGCTTTTAAAGTCTCTATTCCTGGTGGCAGGTTCTGCCGTGCGGCCAGCCCTGGCGTCCGCCATGGCAGCTCAACATCTGTATGAGCACATGGCGGAGCTCCAGTCTGATCTGGAATGCGGCTGCCTGATGGATGCGCCGCAGAGGGCTGAGTTTTTGCTCCAAGGGTTCAAGTACCTTTGTGATGCGGCCGTTGATTTACTGCCGATGTTATCCAGGATAGCGATTTTTGCTGTTATCCTCAGACGGATACTTTTGGCTGCGTTCTTGGTCCGGCGACCGTGCTTCTAAAAACGGTCTTGCTGACCTCCCTTTTCAGGGTGAATGCCTATTTGGTCCACGTTTGGACGAGTTTATTAAGGACTTCACGGGAGGTAAGAGTACCTTCCTTCCAGAGCCCCGGAGACGTGAGTTTTGCTGTAGACAGGGGCCCCCTCCCTCAGGTCAGAAGAGGTTTTTTCGCGCCTCCAGCGCAACAGGTAAGGGGACCCGTCCCGGCAAGGCCGCTGCAGGGGCCGGAAAACGGCAGTGGCAGTGCAAAACCGAAAAGACGGAAGACAAGTCCTCCTCAGCCTGATGGGCTGCCCCCACCCGGGATTCGGGTGGGGGGACGTCTTCTGGGGTTCACAGACTGGTGGCTGGCTCACATTCCTGACCGTTGGGTCCGGGAAGTGGTGTCCACCGGGTACAGGATAGAGTTCAACACTCTACCCCCAGACAGGTTCTTCCCATCAAACTTAGGGCTCCCGCAGGATCGCCGGGAGGCCCTTTTCAGGGCTGTTCAAGCACTTTCGGACCAGGGGGTGATCGTGCCAGTGCCTCCAGAGGAGAGGTTTCAAGGTTTTTACTCAAATCTATTCGTGGTCCCCAAAAGGGGGGGTTCGGCCAGTACTGGACCTGAAGGCCCTGAACCCGTATGTCAGGGTGCGGAAATTCCGGATGGAATCTATCCGCTCAGTTGTGGCCGCCCTTCATCAGGGGGAATTTCTGGCGTCCCTGGACATCAGGGATGCGTACCTCCATGTACCCATTTATCCACGACATCAGCGCTTCCTGCGCTTTGCAGTGGGAGACCTCCATTTTCAATTTGTGGCACTCCCCTTCGGTCTGGCCTCAGCTCCCCGAGTTTTCACAAAACTGCTAGCCCCAATGTTGGCATTGCTGCGACAGAGAGGCATTGCATTAGTAGCCTACCTGGACGACCTGCTCCTGCGAGCGGAGTCCGCCTCGGCTCTGGAGGAGAATGTGAGGATCACAATGACCTCGCTGCAGGACTTTGGCTGGTTACTCAACCTGCAGAAATCGTCTGTGTCGCCAGCCAGTCGTCTGGAGTACCTGGGTCTGATTCTGGACACCGTGCAGGCGAAGGTGTTCCTCCCTCCGGCCAAGTTGCTGTCACTGCAGTCGGCAGTGCGAACCCTTCTGTCGCACCGTCTGTCTTCATAACGCTTCTGTATGCGGGTGCTGGGGCTCATGGTCTCGTCTTTCGAGGCGATACCCTTCGCCCAGAGTCACACTCGTCTCCTTCAGCGAGCAATTCTGGCTCGCTGGGACAGGTCACCTCGGTCCTTGGACCTTCTGATTCGTCTGAGCTCCCAGACCAGGGCTTCTCTGACCTGGTGGCTTCGGGACTCGGCCCTGACTCAGGGGAAGTTATTCCTGCCCCTCCAGTGGGTGATCATCACCACATATGTCAGTCTTTCAGGGGTCCTGTTATCCTGGGGCAGCTGTCTGCCCAGGGCCGTTGGTCGGCTCAGGAGTCTCGTCTCCCCATCAATGTACTGGAGCTGAGAGCAATCAGTGCCTTTTTCACTGGACAGTGAGATTGCAGGGCCGTCCGGTCCGAATTCAATCGGACAATGCCACAGCAGTGGCGTATGTGAACCATCAGGGTGGCACAAGAAGTCCAGCAGCTGTGGCGGAGGCAGCTCTGATACTGGATTGGGCGGGAAAGTCACGTTCCGGAAATCTCCGCCATTTACATCCCAGGTGTGGAGAACTGGCAGGCGTACTTTCTCAGTCGCCAAACGCTGGACCATGGAGAGTGGTCTCTCCACTCGGAGGTGTTCAACCAGATTTGCCGCAGATGGGGGACGCCGGACGTGGATCTCATGGCGTCTCGTTTCAATCACAAGGTGGAGACCTTCGTGTCCAGAAGGAAAGATCCGTTGGCAGTGGCCACGGACGCTCTGGTGGCCCCCTGGGGCCGTTACCGACTTCTGTACGCCTTCCCTCCGATAAGGCTGTTACCGCGATTGATATGCAGGATAGTGGCGGAGGGAATACCAATAATCCTGGTGGCTCCAGATTGGCCTTGGCGCACTTGGTACGCCGACGTGGTGCAGATGGTAGCAGACGCCCTTGGCGGCTCCCGCTGAGAGACGATCTTCTGTCTCAGGGGCCCATCTTGCACCCTGCTTTACCCTCGCTGGCTTTGACGGCTTGGCTATTGAGTCCCAGGTGCTAAGAGACAGGGGAGTCGCTGACTCCGTGATCCCTACCTTGTTGAAGGCTCGCAAGTCTACTTCCCACAAGATTTACCACCGCACCTGGAAGGCTTATATAGCTTGGCGCGAGGCGGAGGGTCATAACCCTCGCTCTTATGTTGTATCCAGGGTCCTGACCTTTTTGCAGCAGGGCCTGAACAAAAAAGGGCCAGATATAGGCTCTGGAGATTCTTTTCCAGAGACCTTTGGCTTCACACTCGTTGATTCGCACCTTTGTTCAAGGTGTACGACATGTGGCGCCTCGGGTGAAGGTTCCGATGGCTCCGTGGGACCTGAATTTGGTCCTTTCTGTACTTCAGAAACCAGCATACGAGAATATTAGGGAGATTTCCTTACAACTGCTAGACGGGTGTCTGAATTAGCAGCACTGTCGTGCAAGTCTCCCTACCTAGTCCTGCACAAGGACAAGGCGGTCTTGCGACCCTCTCCTTCCTTTCTTCCGAAGGTGGTTTCTTCCTTTCACATTAATGGAGATACTGTTCTTCCTTCATTGTGCCCTCACCCATCGCACCCAAAAGAAATTAAGTTGCATGCTTTGGACGTAGTAAGGGCCTTAAGAGTGTATTTATCTGCTACAGCTTATTTTCGAAAAGCTGATGCCTTGTTTGTACTGACATAGGGTCCGCGCAAAGGTTTGGCGGCCTCGTCGGCTACGATTTCTCGTTGGATCAGACAGACCGTGACCCATGCGTATTCTATTCGGGGCAAGCTTCACCCTTTTCCGGTCACAGCTCATTCTACCCGGGATGTTAGCACTGCCTGGGCTTTCAGACACCAGGCCTCTGTGTCACAGGTGTACAAGGCGGCCACTTGGGCCTCGGTTCACACTTTCACTAAGTTTTATAAAGTTGATGTGTTTGCATCTTCGGATGCTGCCTTTGGCCGCAAAGTTTTGCAGGCGGCAGTGTAGGCGCGTCTGGCGCCTCCTTAGAGGTTCTGTTGGGTACAGCTGTTATCATTTACCCACCCCTCTCTTTGACACAACTTGGGGACAACCCCACACGTCATGGAGAGCTGCGTCTGTCAGTGAACGATAGGAGAAAAAGGGATTTTATTAAGGACTTACAGTAAAATCCTTTTCTCTGAGTTCACTGACCCTTCTGTGCTCTGTTCTATGTACGGCTTATGTACGAACTGATGAGCTATGCTATAGAGGGGGTTTATGTGGGAAGAAAGGACAGCCCCATGGGAGGGGCCAGCTGTTTCTTTTCCCTGCCTAGTGAGACAAGCATAAACCCCGCACGTCATGGAGAGCTGCAACTGTCAGTGAAAAGGATTTTACGGTAAGTTCTTAATAAAATCCCTTTTTTTTACATTTGTGAGAATTGGCCAGCAGCTAAAGTGGATGGGTTATGTGTTTTGGGTTTCTTTTTAATGATACTTGCCTAGCTGGATGCAGTGTGGGCCTGATGCTGCGTCTGTCCCGTACCGGCTCGAACACTGAGAACCGAGCAATCAAACGGTGCCGATCACTCATTTCTCAGAGCCCCCGAGCGGAGAGCTGGCTTTCCTCTGACGCTCACTGAGAGGCTGATCCCGACCATATGGTTACAATCCTTCCTGAGCCTGGACAGGCTCTGACAGCAAGTGGACCTCAGCCTGCAGTCTGCTGAAAACGGGTCACCGTAGTTTAGAATGTGATCCACAGGAGAAGTACAGCTGAACCAGCTTTGGCTGTACTTCTCTTTTAATAATTATGCTGCCATAATTTGTGTGTGCTGTAAATTTCCTCCAGTATTATTCCGATTTCTTCTTGATGGAGGCGGCCATGTTGTTGAGGCCCAGAGCAGTCACATCTGGAGGCGGCCATTTTGTTGAAGCCCAGAGCAGTCACATCCTTATTGGAAGCTCTCCCCCTCTCCTTGGTCTCACAAACTGTCCATTCCTACTATTTTAAAATCTCTGCATTTCCAGGCTTGATTTTATGCCTTTGTTCAGCTGGAAGGAGGCTGTAAAAGCTTTCCAGTGCTCAGTGTCATAGACCTGACTGAGGGGAACAGGGAGAGAGAATCTGGGAGATACAGTGAGGGAAAAGCGTATTTGCTTTCCGGCTGATTTTGTAGGTTTGGCCCCTGCCAAAGAAACAATCAGTCTACAATGGTCGGTTTATTTTACCAGTGAGAGACAGAATAACAACAAAAATATCCAGAAAAATAAATTTCAAAAACATTACAAATTGATTTTGTATTTTAACCGCTTGCTGACCGCTGGTCAGCAATTGACGGCGACAGTGTGGCTCGATAACGCAAAACGGCGTCATACGACGGCGGCCGCGAGATCGAGCCCAGTGAGCGCCCGTGCGCTCACTGTGTGCGGGAAGGGCCAGGGAGCGGGTGCGGCGGAGTCGATCTCCGCCGGCCACCCGCGATGCCCCCCCCCCGGAGTGAAAGAACGGAGGTCCGTGTAAGTAAACACGGACCTCCGTTCTGTGAGAGGGGGAAGGGCTGTGATCACAGCCTTCCTCTACATGGAAGCTTTGATCACTTCCCTTCTCCTGTTAGGGCAGTCCCCCCACAGTTAGAACACGCCCAGGGAACACAGTTAACCCTTAGAGCGCCCCCTGCAGGTTAACCCCTTCACTGCCAATGGCATTTACACAGTAATCGGTGCATTTTTATAGCACTGATCGCTGTATAAATGGCAATGGCCCCAAAAAAGTGTCAAAATGTTCCGACATGTCCGCTGAAATATCGCAGTACCGCTAAAAATCGCAGATCGCCGCCATTACTAGTAAAAAAAAAAAAAAAAACCCCAGAAATGAATTCTCATCATCCGTAAACGCAACCACTTTTGCGCAAACCAATCAATAAACGCCGATTGCGATTTTTTTTATCACAAACATGAGGAAGAATATAAATCGGCCAAAACCGATGAAAAAAATGTTTTTTTATATTTTTTTTTTGGATTTGTATTTTAGCAAAAAGTAAGAAATTTGGGTTTTTTTGCAAAATTGCTGCTATTCTTTTGTTTATAGCGGCGATCAGAAATGACGCGGAGGTGATCAAATACCACCAAAAGAAAGCTCTATTTGTGGGAAAAAAAGGACGCAAATTTAGTTTGGGTACAACGTTGCACGACCGCGCAATTGTCAGTTAAAGCGACGCAGCGCCGAAACGCAAAAAGTGCTCCGGTCCTAAAGCTGGAAATCCTTCCTGGGCTGAAGTGGTTAATGAGTGAAATAAGTATTTGACCCCTTTGCAAAACAGGACTTCGTACTTTGTGGCAAAACCCTTGTTGGCAGTCAGAGATCAGACCTTTCTTGTAGTTGGCCACCAGGTTTGCAGACATCTCAGGAGGAATTTTGTCCCACTCCTCTTTGCAGATCCTCTCCAAGTCATTAAGGTTTCCAGGCTGACGTTTGGTAACTCCAACCTTCAACTCCCTCCACATATTTTCTATGGGATTAAGGTCTGGAGACTGCCTAGGCCACTCCTTTGTTACCTTGGCTGTGTGTTTTGTGTCATTGTCATGCTGGAATACCCATCCATGATCCATTTTCATTGCCCTGGCTGAGAGAAGGAGGTTCTCAACCAAGATATTGATGGTAATGGCCCCATCCACCGTCCATGCGATGCGGTGAAACCCCCCCCCCTCCCAAAGCATAATGTTTGCACCTCCATGTGTGATGGTGGGGATGGTGTTCTTGGGGTCATAGGCAGTGTTCCTCCTCCTCCTCCAATCACAGTGAGTTGCGTTGATGCCAAAAAGCTTGATTTTGGTCTCATCTGACCACAACACTTTCACCCAGTTCTCCTCTGAATCATTCAGATGTTCATTAGCAAACTTCAGACGGGTGTACATGTGCTTTCCTGAGCAGGCAGGATTTCAATCCTTCACAGCATAGTGAGTTACAATTGTTTTTCTTGGTGGCTATGGTCCCAGCTACCTTGAGATCATTGACAAGATTCTCCCGTGTAGTTCTGGGCTGATTCCTCACCGTTCTCATGATCATTGAAACTCCACAAGGTGAGAACTTGCATGGAACCACAAACTAAGGCACAGTGACAGTAATTTTGTGTTTCTTCTATTTGTGAATAATCGCACCAACTGTTGTCACCCTCTCACCAAGCTGCTTGGCGATGGTCTTGTAGTCCATTCCAGCCTTGTGTAGGTCTACAATCTTGTGCAATTTACCCGCACCATGAGTGCAGCGCATTTTTGGCTTTCCTGCGGGTTAGCTGCACTTTGCCATAGACTTTTTTTTATTATATCCTGCAGGTATGGTGCACTTTCTGAAAGAGCACCAAACCCGCAGGTACTAACAGAGGTCTATTGCTAAGTGCAGGTAAACCGCAGGTACTAACAGAAGTCTATGGCTCAGTACAGGTAGCCTGCAGGTAATACAAGTCTATGGCTCAGTGCAGGTAACCCTCAGGTAATAGCAGAAGTCTATGGCTCAGTGCAGGTAACTCGCAGGTAATAACAGAAGTCTATGGCTCAGTGCAGGTAAGCCGCAGGTAATAACAGAAGTCTATGGCTCAGTGCAGGTAACCCGCAGGTAATAACAGAAGTCTATGGCTCAGTGCAGGTAACCCGCAGGTGCACTGTTCAGTTTGAAAGCAGCCCAGTAACCACAGCAGAACAGATATGCCCATATCTACAGTCTAGGGTTGTCCCGATACCACTTTTTTAAGACTGGGTACAGGTACCGATACTTTTTCTCCTTACGTTCACTGACAGACGCAGCTCTTCATTGACTTTGTGGGGTTTTATGTCCGTTACTACTAGGAGTTAACTAGGCAGGGAAAAGAACAGCTGCCCCCCCCCCCCCTGGGGGCCGTCCTCCTTTCCTACATCAAACCCCCTTCCTGTATAGCTCTTCAGTTTCAATGCCTAGTTCGCAAGGAGTTGACCTGGCTTCCCTATAGGGAACTGCGGTCCGATTGTGACCATTTTTTATTTTATTTTTTATTATATTTTTGGCGCCGCAGGAGGCTGAGTTTTTTCTCCAAGGGATTGAATATCTCTGTGATGCGGCCATGGATATTCTGCCCCTGTTGTCCAGAATATCGATCTCGGCCGTCAGGCTTCGCCTAATTCTTGGCTGCTTTCTTGGTCGAGCGACCACGCTTCCAAGAGAGGTTTGGCTGGCCTCCCCTTTCAGGGTGGACGTCTCTTTGGCCCACGTTTCGATGAAATCATCGCCGCAGGCGTGAGTTTCGCTGTAGACAGGAGCCTTCCCCCTCAGGTCAGAAGATGCCTTTTTTCGTGCCTCGAGCACGGTAGAAAAAGGGACCCGCTCTGGTAAGTAGCTGCAGGGGCCGGAAGACGGCACGGGCAGCGCAAAACAGAACAGACGGAGGACTAGCCTTCCTCAGCCTGATGGGTTGCCCCCACCCGAAGGTCGGGTGGGGTGGACGTCTTCTGCGGTTCGCAGAGCGATGGTTGACCCGTGTTTCAGACAGCTGGGTCTGGGAAGTGTTGTCCACCGGGTACAGGATAGAGTTTCTCTTTCCACCCCCGGACAGGTTCTTCCCTTAAAGCATGAATCTCCCGCGGGATCACAGGATGGCCCTATCCGAGGCAGTGCAGGCTCTCTCGGACCAAGGGGTTTTTGCCCCAGTTCCCTCAGGGGAGAGGTTTCAAGGTTTTGTGGTACCCAAAAAAGGGGAGGGTTTTCGGCCCATCCTGGACCTGAAGGCTCTGAACATGTATGTTAGGGCGCGATAGTTCCGGGTGGAGTCTGTTCGGTCGGTTGTGGCCGCCCTCCACCAAGGAGAATTCTTGGCGTCTTTGAATAGGGACGCGTACCTCCATGTACCCATCCATCCTCGTCACCAGCGTTTCCTGCGATTCGCGGTGGGGGATCGCCATTCCAATTCGTGGCTCTTCCCTTCGGCCTGACCTCCACATCCCGGGTCCTTACAAGGTTGTTAGCTCCGGTGTTGGCGTTGCTGCATCAGAGAGGCATTGCCATAGTGGCATACCTGGACGATCTGCTCCTGCTAGCGGACTCGGTCTCGGCTCTGGAAGAGAATGTGAGCATAACGATGGCATCCTTACTGGACTTCGGCTGGTTACTAAACCTGAAGAAGTCATCAGTGGCCCCCTCCTGCCGTTTGGGGTATCTGGGCCTCATTTTGGACACGGAACGGGCGAAGGTGTTTCTCCCTCCAGCAAAACTGCAGAGTCTACAGTCGGCTGGGCGCACTCTCTGGTCGCACCGTCAGTCTTCTGGGGCTCATGGTCTCGTCGTTTGAGGCAATACCTTTTTGCCCAGAGTCACACTCGTCCTCTCCAGCGAGCAATTCTGACTCGGTGGGACAAGTCCCGTCGGTCGTTGGACCGTCCTATCCGGCTGAGCCCCCAGACCAGGGCATCCCTGATCTGGTGGCTACGGGACCCGGCTTTAACGCAGGGGAAGTCATTCCTGCCTCTTTAGTGGGTGATTATCACCACAGACGCCAGCCTGACGGGCTGGGGCGGAGTCTTGGGCCAGCTTTCGGCCCCGGGCCGTTGATCGGCTCAGGAGGCTCGTCTGCCCATCCATGTGCTGGAACTGAGACCAATCGGACTGTGTCCCCTTCATTGGACAATGGGATTGCAAGGCCGTCCAATCTGAATTCCATCAAACAATGCCACAGCGGTGGCGTTTGTGGATGATCAGGGGGGCACAAGGGGCCCAGCGGAGGCAGCTGAGGCAGCTCTAATACTGTGTTGGGCGGAACTTCACGTTCCGGCTCTTTCGGCGGTTTACATTCCAGGTGTGGAGAACTGGCAGGCGGACTTTCTCAGTCGCCAGACGCTGGACCGAGGGGAGTGGTCCCTCCACCCGGAGGTGTTCGCTCAGATTTGTCTCAGATGGGGGACGCCGGATGTAGATTTCATGGCGTCCAGGTTCAATCACAAGTGACAGCCTTTGTGTCCAGAATGAGGGATCCGTTGGCAGTGGCCTCTGACGCTCTAATGGCTCCCTGGAGCTTCTTGTCTCCTGCACGCCTTCCCTCCGATTGAACTGCTTCCGAGATTGGTACGCAGAATAATGACGGAGGGGATACCGACGTTTATGGTGGCCCCAGATTGGCCCCGGCGCACTTGGTACGCCGTCGTGGTGCAAATGGTGGTGGACGCCCCTGGCGGCTCTCGATGCGAGACGATCTTCTGTCTCCAGGACTCATATTGCACCCTGCCTTACCTTCGCTGGCTTGCCGGCTTGGCTATTGAGTCCCAGGTGCTGAGGGACAGGGGAGTCGCCGACTCCGTAGTCCCTACTTTGCTAATACCTCACAAGTGTACTTCTCGCAAGATCTATCACCGCACCTGGAAGGCTTATATTGCTTGGTGTGAGGCGGAGGGCTTTAACCCCCGCTCTTATGTCGTATCCAGGGTCCTGACCTTTTTACAGGAGGGCCTGAACTGAAAATTGGCCTTCAGTACTATCAAGGGCTAAATTTCGGCCTTAGCCATTCTCTTTCAGAGGCCTTGTTTTCGCACTCTCTGATTCGTACCTTGTACAAGGTGTGCGACATGTGGCGCCTCGGGTAAGATCTCCGATGGCTCCGTGGGATTTGAATCTGGTGCTCTCTGTTTTTCAGAAACCACTTTATGAGAAACTCAGGGAGTTTCCTTACAACTTCTGTCGCAGTAGGTGGCCTTGGTAGCCATTACTTGTGCTAGACGGGTGTCGGAATTAGCTGCACTATCCTGCGAGTCTCCCTCTTAGTACTGCTTAGGGACAAGGCGGTCTTGCGCCCCTCTCCCTCTTTCCTTCCGGAGGTAGTCTCTTCCTTTCACATCAATGAAGATGTTATCCGGCCTTCGTTGTTCCCTCGTCCTTCGCACCCAAAGGAGCTTTGAGTTGCGCGCCTTGGACGTAGTGAGGGCCTCATGAGTGTACTTGGCTGATACAGCTCCTTTTCGGAAAGCTGGCGCCTTGTTTTTTCTTCCAGAAGGGCCGCGTAAAGGATTAGCGGCTTCTTCGGTTACTATTTCTCATTGGTTAGAAAAACCGTGACCCATGCGTATTCTGTTCGGGGCAAGGTTCCCCCTTTTCCGGTCATGGCTCATTCTACCCGGGCGGTTAGTACTTCCTGGGCCTTCAGACATCAGGCTTCGGTGTCTCAGGTGTGCAAGGCGGCCACGTGGGCCTCGGTTCACACCTTTACCAAGTTTTACAAGGTTGATGTGTTCGCATCCTCGGATGCTGCTTTTGGCCGCAAAGTTTTGCAGGCGTCGGACTACAGACTTCCGGGTCCTTCATGATTGGCGGGCCCATCTTACTCGGTACTGGCCTTTTCCCCCTTGGAACGGGGCTTGTCTTATGCGTACCCAGTGCCAAAAAGATTGGTTACTCTTTATCATTGGCTTCTTCGGCGATTAGGAAATGCGCCGGGAAGACCTTCTTTTTTGTTCCGCGGTCGAAAGGCTTTTCCTCGACATAGTCGGTTCATGTGAGTACTCCGGGAGTGATGCAGGTTCCGCGCGTTGAGTTTCGAGGAAACCCACGCTTCCTGCTCCCTTGTTGCTTCCGGCCTATTGTAGAAGTAACTACACTTT